>APFE031390706.1:34641-88090 GCA_000404065.3 Pinus taeda | reverse complement strand
TGTGGGATCCTACTACCCGCAAAATCATCATCAACAGAGATGTAAAGTTTAATGAATCCTCTCTTGTACAGTTAGATGTAGATAGTCGATTGAAACAGGATGATGTATCTGACTTTCAGCACATTTAGTTTGATAGCACTTCTAACGATAGTCATGATGACCATAGTTCAAATACTAGTCATGAACAGGTTTCAGAATCAGAACATGAACAGGGTTCAGGTTTAGATCATGAACAGGTCTCAGATACTGATCGGTAAGAAGTTCCTACAGGTGGTAGTCAGCCAATCGAGGAAGCGCCAGAAACATCCTTAAGGAGGTCGACAAGAATCAAACGGCCACCGAGAAGGTATGATGATTATGTCACTTCTGTTGCATTTACAGCTAATGACAATGAACCTCTGTGCTATCAGGAAGCAATAGAAGGTTCGAAAAGTGACAAGTGGAAATCATCCATGAAGGACGAAATGATGGCCTTAAATAAGAACGGCACATGGGATCTGGTGGAGCTTCCGAAAGGCAGGAAAATGTGGGGTGTAAATGGGTCTTCAAGCTGAAACGAGGTGTGAATGATACGGAAGACAGGTACAAAGCGCGACTGGTTGCAAAAGGGTTTTCTCAGAAAGCTGGTATTGACTTTCATGAGATTTTTTCACCAGTGGTTAAAATTGTTTCAATTAGAATAGTGTTAGCATTAGTGGCTTTGCTTGATTTAGAGTTGCAACAATTAGATGTTAAGACTGCATTTCTACATGGTGACTTAGATGAGGAAATATATATGGAACAATCAGAAGGGTTTGTTCAGCATCGCAATGAAAAATTTGTCTGCAGGCTCAAGAAGTCATTATATGGCCTGAAGCAGTGGTATAAGAAGTTTGATTCTTTCATGTTGAGTCAGAAATATGTTAGAAGTGAATATGATCATTGTGTTTATTTTAAATAGTTGAATAATGGCATATTCATTATCTTGGTATTGTATGTTAATGATATGCTTTTAGCAAGCAAAAGGATAGAAGAAATCAACAGGTTGAAGGCTTAGATGGCAAGGACATTTGATATGAAAGATCTAGGAGCAGCAAGATAGATTTTGGGCATGGAGATTTTCAGAGACAGGAGCAATGGTAAGCTATGGCTATCACAACAAAAGTATATTGAGAAAATACTTTTGAGGTTTGGTATGAATAACGTGAAGCCTGTTTCAGTCCCTTTAGCTTCCCATTTTAAGCTTTCTTCGAGTTTATGTCCTACTACAGATGAAGAAAAGGATTATATGTCTCGAATTCCATATGCCAATGTAGTACGGTGTTTAATGTATGCGATGGTTTGTACTCGACCAAATATTTCACATGCAGTTGGGGTTGTCAGCAAGTACATGGCAAATCCGGGTAAAGAACACTGGTCAGCAGTGAAATGGGTGCTTCGGTACTTGAGAGGCACAAGTAGTTATTGTATTCTTACAATAAGAGTAGTGAATTTGTTTGCGGATATGTTGATTCCGATTTTGCAGGTGATTTGGATAAGAGAAGGTCAACTTCAGGATACGTCTTTACTCTTGCAGGTGGAGCTATCAACTGGATGTCAAAGCTACAGAACATTGTTGCTTTGTCCACTGCTGAAGCAGAATACATTGCTGCTTCTCATGCTTGCAAAGAAGCGATTTGGTTGAAAGGTTTGTTTGGTGAATTTGGTAGGTTGCAGGACAACATCAAGTTATTTTGTGACAGTCAAAGTGCAATACATTTGGCTAAGAATCCGGCCTATCATAGTAAATCAAAACATATACCGATCAAGTACCATTTTGTAAGACAGGTTACACTGAAAGGGGAGTCTCTCTTGAAAAGGTGTATACAAAGGAGAATTGTGCAGACATGTTCACAAAACCAGTTTTGTTAGAGAAGCTACGATGGTGTTTGGCTTCTCTTGTCTTGCAGAAAAGATAAAATAATAATAACAGGGCATCAGGCTTATTGTTGTCAAGGTGGAGATTGTTGAGATTTTCTGTTTGGAGTAAGATAGGCAAAATCTCAGCTGATGACAACAATAGAAATTCAGTTCCTAGATTAGCTCCAGGTTGTTGGGAGATGATTAATGCCTCCTATATTTGATGTGAGTTAATGAGGCTGTTAGATTCTCTTTGCTATATAACAGACAACCATTCGGATGTTTTGCTATGATGGGTGAGAGTTTTGTGAGGATTTCATTTTCTAATCTCCTGTTTGATTAATAAATTGCCGATGCCTATGTTTGGTGGACGTAGCCCAGATTGGTTGGGTGAACCACGTTAAAAATTGTGTTTTCTGTGCATGATTAAGTCTGCTGTGTATTTCTTTTTTAATTTCCACTGTGCATCTGATCTCCAACAGAGAATTCGTCGAGCAGGATCAATACCTGAATCTCTTTTCTGACAATCGATTCCTTTTTGGATATTTCCGCTGAGATTCGTGATTTCTTATTTTCTCTTTTGATTGAAGCGTTCCCGTGTCATCTAGGTTCGTATTTTCTGTCCACATATTGGTCAATTTTTTTTGGCTGAGTGAATTAAAACTGCTGCAAAATCAGAGAATCAGCAGGCATCTACATTGAAATTTGTGCCAGATTTCTTTATTGTCTTGGGAAACGTACAAATGGCCTTGCTCACCAATTTGATGTTATAAGGAAATCAACGCTTTAATGGCAGCAATTATAACATCTGGAAGCAAAGAATGTTGACCATTTTTGAATACAGGCATCTTGATCAGCTCGTTTTGGGCAAAGAGCTTCGTCCCAGTACAACTGGTACCGATCAAGATAAATTTGATGATCGAAATCGAGAAGCTGTTATGCTTCTCAAGCTCTCTGTGGCTGATGATCAGTTACCGCAGATTCCTTCTGGTAAGACAGCTGCCGGGATCTGGCAACAGTTGAAAGAACTACACGAGACATCTGACAAGAGCAGAGCTTTCTTTCTCAAAAATTAGCTGTTCTCCATCATGATGGATGAACATATGTCTTTACAGGAACATCTCTACAAGATTAAAGACATTCGAGATCAGCTCGAAGCCATTGGTCGCACCATGGAGGAAGAAGATATGGTAGTCATTACTCTGAAAAGTCTACCAAAATCTTATGAGCACTTCATAAAAACACTCAACATTACTGCCACTAATGTTGATCTGAAGTTTCCAGAATTATGTACCAAACTCATGCAGCAGGATCGTTGGAAACAACAGTTTTGTAGTAGTGCAGCATCAACCTCCTCCGAAAATGCTTTTGCAGCCAAATATCAGTCCTCTCCGTTCTTTCAGCAGAAAGGTTCTTCTCAGCCTTTTGATCCTGCTAGGAAGAAAAATGTGCAGTGTAACTACTATCACAAGTTTGGCCACATAAAGAAAGATTACCGACAAAGGATTGCTTCTGAACAGAAGAAACAGGGAGGACTCCATCAGACAGCAAATGTTGCAGAACATTCCGAGCAGACAGATTCTGCCTTCTATGCCTTTATGACTAAAAGGTCTTCAGATCATGTTCCATCTTCTGCCTGATACATTGACTCTGGTGCATCACGCCATTTCTCTCACAGGTGTGACTGGTTTATTGACTTCTCACCTTTCAGTGATTCCGTGGTATTTGGCGGAGGTGAACAATACACAGTGGTTGGCAGAGGTACAGTTCAAATCCAGTCTGGTGGCCACACACTCATCTTCCTGAATGTGTACTATGTTCCTGGTATGGAAATTAATCTGCTGTCTGTTAGTCAGATTATGAGGAACTCTCCTCAGCTTGATGTAGTGTTCAGAGCGCACAAATGCTCTATTATCGACAAGGAGACTAGTCTTACAGTTGTTGTTGGCTTAGAAGATCATGGTTTATACAGGCTTCTCGACACTGGTGATTCTCCAGAAGTGGCTCTAGCAGCTCGTGTTTCTCCCATCAGCACTCTGGCATCAGCGATATGGTGACCTAAACATGCAGTATCTCTCTCAACTTTCTCGGGAAGGACTTGTGTCAGGGTTACCTGATATTCAGACTCAACAGTTGGGCGTATGCGGCGCTTGTCAAGCTGGCAAACAACATTGGTCTTCATTCACGAATGGAGAATCCTGGCGCGCATCTAAGGTACTCCAGTTAATTCATGTTGATATTTGTAGTCCTATGAATACATCTTCTATCACTGCTTGAAAATATTTTTTGCTTATTGTAGATGATTTCAGTAGAAAGATGTGGGTATATTTTCTAAAATATAAATCTGATGCATTTAGTATATTTCAGAAGTTTAAAACCTTAGTTGAAAAAGAGTCTAGCTGTAATATCATGACTCTTAGGACAGATAACGGGGGGGAATTTTGTTCTTCTGCTTTTTCCAACTTCTGTGATACTCATGGTATAAAAAGTCAGTTCACTACACCCTACACTCCTCAGCAGAACAGTGTTGTTGAATGTCGCAACCGCACGGTTGTTGAAATGGCTCGTTCCATGTTACAGCACAAGAGTGTTCCAAACAAATTCTGGGCTGAAGCAGTCTTTACTGTTGTTTATCTTCTTAATAGATCACCCACTCAGGCTGTTAAAGGGAAGACTCCCAAAGAGGTGTGGTCTGGCCGTAAGCCTAAGATCAGTGACCTCAAAGTATTCGGCTCAATTGCATATGTTTGGATTCCAGCTGCTAAGCACTCTAAGTTGGATTCCAAAAGCCAGAAACTCATGATGACAGGGTACAATGATCATCACAATGCCTATAGACTAATAGATATTGCCACTGGTCGTCTTAGCTTCAGTCGAGATGTGGTATTTGATGAAGACAGAGGATTCTTTCAGTCTTCTTCTTCTTAGCAGTGTTCTACGGATCAGCCTCACAGTGTTCTTCTTTCGGTAGGTCCACCTGACGGGAGGGATGATGCAGCATCAATGTTTGATAATACACTGCCTGAGCTTCCTCCAGAAAATAACCTTTCTCTTGCTGTTCCTATTGCTCTTGAACCTTCTTCTCCTCCTGATATTGGTTCCTCTACTCTTCGGCCAAAATGGTGGGCTGACACCATTAGTGATCTCCGGGATGATGAAATCCTTGAAGGACGAACTTCTAGACATAAGAGCAAACAACAGTCTACAGTAAATTTTGCTCTTATGGCTAATCTACACAGTATCTTTGAGCCTCAAACTTACTTAGAGGCTAAGGGTACATCTAAGTGGGAACAGGCTATGGACGCTGAATTCCAGAGTCTTCAGAAAAATCACAGATGGACCCTTTCTGATCTTCCTGAAGGGAAAAATCCCATTAGTTGCAAATGGGTATATAAAGTGAAATACAAAGCCGATGGAACTCTAGACAAGTATAAAGCTCGTCTTATGGCTCGAGGATTCTCACAGAAGGAAGGCATTGACTATGAGGAGACTTTTGCTCCTATAGCCAAGATGAGTACCATACAGCTTGTCCTTGCCCTAGCAGCTCAGTTCAAATGGAAAGTTCATCAGATGGATGTAAAAAGTGCTTTCCTAAATGGTGACTTACAGGAAGAAGTCTAGATGACACAGCCTCCAGGATTTAAGATTGCCGGTGAAGAACAGAAAGTGTGTAGATTAGCTAAAGCTCTCTATGGATTGAAACAAGCTCCTCGGGCTTGGTACATGAAAATTGATCAGTACGTTACAGATCATGGCTTTCACCAGAGCCCATCTGATGCAAATCTGTATATCAAGCATACTGGTGATGATATCTTGTTTGTGGTTGTCTATGTAGATGACCTTATCATTACTGGCAGCTCTGCACATTTGATCCATGGGATCAAACAAGACTTATTCAGAACCTTTGATATGACAGACTTGGGACTTCTTCACTACTGTCTGGGGGTTGAAGTTTGGCAGACTGAGAATCACATCTTTCTCTCTCAGTCCAAGTATGCCAAAAATCTTGTGGACAGGTTCAGAATGCAAGATTGCAAACCAGCCACGACTCCTATGGAACCAAGGTCAAACTTTCAGCTCAGTCATCCTCTCTCCCTGTAGATGAAACTTTATTCAGGCAATTAGTGGTCAGTCTCATCTACCTTACTGCCACCAGACCAAACATCAGTTTTGCAGTGAGCTACATGTCCCGCTTCATGTCAGCTCCTAAAGCTGATCATTGGATAGCAGCAAAGCGTGTGCTACGATATGTGCGTGGCACTTCTGATTATGGACTCCTATACACTCACAGTTCCGATCCTATACTCAGTGGTTACACAGATTTTGACTGGGCCGGTTCGGTTGATGATCATAAATCTACAGATGGGTATGTGCTGGGTATGTGTTTAGTCTAGGATCTGGTGCTGTCACCTGGACTAGTAAGAAGCAGTAAGACGTGGCTCTCTCCTCAACAGAAGCAGAGTATCGGGGAGCAGTTAAGGCATCCTGTGAAGCAGTTTGGCTTCGACGTATGCTTGTAGATATGCATGTTTCCCAGACAGGTCCTACTTCCTTGTTTTGTGATAATCAGGGAGTGCTCAAACTTGCCAAAAATCCCGTCTTTCATGAACGAACAAAACATGTGGAAACTCATTGCCACTACATTGGCCAGCTTGTTGAAGACGGATCCGTTTAGTTGAGATATGTTCCCACAACAGAGCCGCCCGCAGACATCTTCACCAAGCCTCTTGGTCCTGCTAAGTTTGTACAATTCAGGGGGTCTATTGGTGTTGTAAATAGATTGAGCATTAAGGGAGGGTATTAGAATAATACTATTTTAGTTTAATGCTCATTCTTTTAGCTGTTGCTAATTTTCTTCCTTTGGCAGTTTCTTAGATGAAACTGATTCTTTACATAAAAACTTGATGTTTCTATCTTTGTAAATATCTCTGTATTATTATTGAGTATTGTTGCTCAATCAACTCAATTAATTCATTTGGAAATTCATATGCGTGTTTCGCACTGTTTTAGAGAAGTCTGTTTTCTCATTGGCTGAGCAAGGACAGTGAGAAGCAGAGAGGAGATTTTCGACATTTGTGGCAGAGAAGGCAACCAATGGCTTGAGGGATCAGGATAGGTTGGACAAAACATCCAATTATGTCATTTAGAAGGCTAGAATGTCATTCCTTCTAGACGAGCATGCCCTCAAGACATATGTCGACAATGTGGTGGTTGTCCTTGCAGATGTAGATCCATTGAAGAAGTACAGATCAGAAATGGCGAAGGCCAAGAGGGTGATCCTTGATGGAGTAAAGGATCAGGTGGTGTGTCATGTCGCTAGCAAAGTGATTGCTAAGGAGATGTGGGATGCCTTGGCTACGTTATATCAGGGATCTTTCGAACAGAAGTTGAGATCTGCTTAGATGCAGAAGGGAGAGCGTGTGGATCCATTCCTCACAAAGCTGAAGGAAACCCGTGATGAGTTGTTTGTTGTGGGGCATACACCTCAAGATTCAGAGTTGGTTAGACTGACCCTCAATTCTGTCTCAGATGAGAAGCATGTCTTTGTCCAGAGTTCCTAGGCAGAGCAACATTTCCGAATTGAGATGAGATGTGGGCAGCTCTAAATCAATAGGAGCTGAGGAGAGACCTAGTCAAGGTCAAACTTGACAAAAGCAACAATAGTAGTGGGTCAAAGCCCAAGGAGGAGGAGGATAATGCAGCTCTTGCATCGATGGGACAACAAGAGTAATGAAGACGTAAGAAGGACGTCCCAAAGATCAAGTGTTTCAAGGGTGGTGAGATGGGTCACTATGCTACTTAGTGTCCTCTCAAGAAGGACAAAGATGGGAAGCGCGATCCGAAGGCTGCGCCTGCGAAGATCGAAGAGGAGGAGTTCGCCATGACAACTGAGATACCTCTAGGAGGGAGGTGGGCTGATTTGGAGCTATAGTTCAAAAGAGCTACAGATGGGTAGGATCCTTGAGGAGTCCACCTCTAGGATCATTTCCTTGCTACGAGAGCCTAGATCAGAAGTAGCAATATGGACTAGTGTCGGATGGTGCCGAGGAGTGTCAGGGAGACAGTTGCAGTGGCTAGGAATGCTAGAGACTGAACAACGTAGAGCAGAGTTGGCAACAATGCAGATGGTTTAGAGAAGAGGTCAGCAACAACGCAGTAGATTCAAAGGCTTAATGCAGACACTAGCAGTAGTCAGGCTCCAACATTCACGTGGTATCATACTGAACACAGTTAGTTCAGTAATTTTGGATGTTTTTCCATTGCTGATAGAGTAGCAGCAACAGTTTGAAGTGTAGTAGCAGTTGGCAGTGGTAGTGCTAGTAGCAGCACAGATGCAACACTTGAGAGGGAGCTGTAGTACGGATGCATTGTTGACAGTGGCAGTGGCAGTGTCAGCAACAGTACAATTGCAGGAGCAGCGCAGTAGTTGGTGGACAACATGTTAGACATCAACAACACAGAGGACGATGCTTCAAAGTCAGAGCAATATGCAACAACGTATATTGCTAGATCACATTCCTCGCTAAGAGGGAGTGTTGATTTGGGGTAGCGTTGGATGTGCTCTAGGCCTCAAATTTTGCATGGAGGCTTGGGCACATGTATTCCAAAGAACCTAGAAAGTATTTTGTGAAATTCTACCCAGATACAATTTTATTAAAATAATTATTATTTTTAATGGGACCCTAATTCTAAATTTAGGAAATTAAAAATATTAATGGGTATTAATCTAATTTGTTGAAGTTTCTAAGTTTACTTAGAAACCCTCCATGCACTTTATTTGATTTATTCCTACCTACTTTTTATTTTACTTAACATGTTATTTACAATGTAAATATTGAAAATAAAAACTAGTGCATGCTAAACATCAGATCAGCAACTAAAGGAAACAAAAACAATCACACCATATGACACCATTATTTTTGGACTAATGTCCCCTGAAAAACCGAATGTGGGAAAACCGGTGTAGTTATATGAGGTTTTTCTTATTAAGCAATATCAGAGTACAATCTGGGTGCCAAAACTGGCCTACCCAACAAAGAATTTCCTTGGTTGTAATACCTTTGTTTCTGACAAATCTCCTAGCTGAATCCTCGGATAAACCTTCCGGCAGCGACTCAACACTAATTTGCCCTAGAAACCCTAGCATCAGCCTCTCTCTGGATCGTGTGAGCCCCTCTCTATCCAACGCTAGCCCTGCGTCACCCTGGATTGGTATGCGTCAGCCTTAGGAGGCCCTGCGTTAGCCTTCTGGCCCTCTGCGTCAGCAACGCTGGCCTCTTTGAGGCTCTGCACAGCTCCCAACTACCTCTACGTGGCCCTGCATGAGCCCTGGGTGGCTCTGCGTTACTCTCCCCGGCTACTGCATTGCTCTGCCGGCACTATCTCTGCCTCTCTGTCTCTCTGTACTCAAATGCCCCTCAGCTACATCTCTTGATCACAAATTCTATCTCTTAGCAAACCCCGCTCTAGAGAATAGAATGATTGATCACTCTGGTGTTTTCTCCAAGTGACCCTCAAGCCTCCTCTTATACTTTTCATGTTGACATCTCAACGGCCGAGATTAAGTCCCTAATCAACGACTAAGATTAGATCTGGCTTGATCCATGTCTTTTGGACCACTCTAATATAGATTCATTTTAATACACATTAATATTTTATTTTCCCAAAGTTTAGACTTGGGGACTCCATTAAAAATATTAATTATTTGAATATCTCCTCATCTGTTTAGAATCTGCCCAAACCCTTTTTGGGTATTGGAGATCTCATGTGCCCCAACCTGTCCACCAAATTTCGTGGCTAGAGCACATCCGATGCTACCCCAAATCAACACTCCCTCTTGGGGAGGACTGTGCTCTAGCAATACTCCTCACTGAGTATTACTCTGATCATTCGGCATTGGTACCTATGCTTATGCTAAGCCTTCCTTCCCAACATCCTCTGCACTGTTGTATCCTGTACTGCTGCCCATGGTTCTGCCACTGCCACTGCTACATCTGTGCGAAAACTCCCTCTACATCTGTGCTACTGCTGGTCCTTTCTCCCAACACTACATCTGCATTGCACCTCCTCTCATCATGTTGCATCGTGCTGCCCACTACTGCACTGCAACTCAGTTACTAAGAAGTAAGTAACTGATCTCCCAACTGACCTCCTTGTTGGGCAAGAAACACCCACTGATGTTGAAGCTCCCTCTGCCGCTGACAAGTGCTCCCTCTCTGACCTCTGCGCTGCTGCAACAACTCCATACATCTCGCACCATTGCACACCTCTGTGCCTTCCTGCACTAGTGCAACACTCCTGTGCCTCTCGCATTGCTGTAGCCTACTAGCTCTGCGCTGTCTCGGGACTCTTGTACTGTAGCTCTCTCTGTCGCTCCATTCGCATCCGTCTCTACCCACTTAGCCAATCCTGCTACTGCTCGACGGGGTTCTCGTAGCAAGGTCTAATCCAAGAGGCTGGATACCTCGAGGATCCTGCCCCTCATCGCCTGAAGTCCGCCTGACTATAGCTCGATGTCGCCCCACTTTTTCTCAAGTGGTGCGTGTGCACTCATCGTACAGTCATCGTTTGTCAAAACTTCCTTCTCTGCTCGTGCTGGTGCTGCCTTAATCTCGGAAGACTCTCCCTTACTCTTCTTCCTTGGACACTGGGTTGCATAATGACCCAGCTCCCCACAGTGGAAGCACTTGATCTTGGAGAGATCTTTCTTCTTCCGCTTTTCCTACTTTCCCTCAGATGCTAGGGCCACATCCTCCTCCTCCTGCTTGACCTTCATCCCTTTGTTGCTGCTACCTGTCTTTGACTGCCTTCTGATCTCTTCCTAGCGAAGAGCTGCCCACATCTTGCCCCAAGGTGGGAGAGTCCCTCTGCCCAGGATACTCTCGACAAATACTTCCCAATCTTCTGAGACAGCGTTCAGGGCTGTCCTCACCATAAGCTCATGATCTGGTGTCGCTCCTATGGCAATCAACTGGTCTCGGATCTCATTTAGTCCTCCGAGGAAGGTGTCAACCGATTGACTCTTCTTCATTTGATACAACCTCGTCTGGTTCTCGAGCAGCATTCTTGTCTGCACAAAAGTATGCTGGTACAGCTTCTTGAGAGCCTCCCACATCTCAAATCTCGTTTCCTTCTCGGCTATATGTGGCACCACATGATCCTTGACCCCGTTAAGGATAATGCACTTGGCCCTTGCCATCACCTCTTCGTACTTGTAATTATCATTGGGGTCAACTAGGACGACTGTTACCTTCAAGGCGAAGTTCTTAACATGATTACTGTCAAGCAATGATAAGATTCTGGCCATCTAGACTGCGAAGTTCGATGTTCCGTCCTGTCTATCCTGGTCTCTTACCCCGTGTAGTGCCATGATGCTCCTCTACTTCCCTCCTGGAAGTCCTCTGTTCGACTCCTCTGAGTCTCTACTTCCTGTCTGGAAGTTCTCTTCTGGACTCCCTCCGAGTCCTGATTTCCCTCTTGGAAATCCTTTTGCCGCTTGTCGAGATGCCCCCTACTCTAATCGACTTGTGCAGCTGCACTTTTGATCCGGGTTCCTCGGTTAGAAACCCTTGGTAACAACTCCTCTGGTCTTGCTCTGTCAAGTACTGTTTTGACTACAGCACCTCACCAGTTCCACTCTACAATATTCTTGCAGCTTTCTAGACCCCAACAACTTGAAGGTGAGAGCTCCCAGGCTCTGCGCAATCCCGACACCAGCGACTTGGCCTCCTTAGCCAACTGCGTCAGCCCTCCCAGCTACTACGTGGCTCTGCGTGAGGCTCCCTTTGCCTTCCTTAGCCTTTGCATTGCCTCTTCTTGGCTCACCTTTGATGATGTAGGCACTGCGTCACCCTTCCCTTGTTGCTGCTCTGCTAGAAACAACTTTTGTCAGCTCGGGACAATTGTTTTCTGCTGCTATAGCTACACTCGGCTGATGTCCTTAGTCCTCCTGTGATCTATAATCACGCTTTAATACTATGTTGAAGTTTCTAAGTTTACTTAGTTAGAAACCCTCTATGCACTTTATCTGATTTATTCCTACCTATTTGTTATTTTACTTAACAAGTTATTTACAATGTAAATACTGAAAATAAACACTAGTGCATGCTCAACATATTATAGATCAGCAACTAAAGGAAACATAAATAATCACACCATATGACACCATTATTTTGGACTAAGGTCCCCAAAAAAAACCAATGTGGGAAAACCGGTGCAACTATTTGAGGGTTTTCTTATTAAGAAATATCAGAGGACAATCTGGGTGCCGAAACTGGCCTACCCAACAGAGAATTTCCTTGGCAGTAATACTTCTCTGTTTCTGACAAATCTCCTAGCTGAATCCTCAGATAAACCTTCCGGCAGCTACTCAGCACAAATCTGCCACAGAAACCCTAGCGTCAGCCTCTCTCTAGACTGCGTCAGCCCCACTCTGCCTAGTGCTGGCCCTGCGTCACCCCGGATGGGTCTGTGTTAGCCTTAGGAGGCCCTGCGTCAGCCCTCTAGCTCTCTACGTCAGCAACGCTAGCCTCTTTGAGGCTTTGCGCAGCCCCTGGCTGCCTCTGCGTGGCCTTGCGTGAGCCCTAACTGGCTCTGCATCACTCTCCCCGGCCACTGCTCTGCTCTCCTGGCACTATCTTTGCCTCTTTGTCTCTCTACACTTAAATGCCCCTCAATTGCATCTCCCAATCACTAATTCTATCTCTCTTAGCAAACCCTGCTCTAAAGAATAGAATCACTGATCACTCTGGTGTCTTCTCCAAGTGACCCTCAAGCCTCCTCTTATACTTTTCCTGTTGGCATCTCAACGACCGACATTAAGTCCCTAATCAATGGCTAAGATTAGATCTGGCTTGATCCATGTCTTTTGGACCACTCTAACACAAATTCATATTAATACAATTATTATTTTATTTTCCCTAAGTTTAGGCTTAGGGACTCCATTAAAAATATTAATTATTTGAATATCTCCTCATCTGTTTAGAATCTGCCCAAACCCTTTTTGGGTATTGGAGATCTCATGTGCCCCAACTTGTCCACCAAATTTTGTGGCTAGAGCACATCTGATGCTACCCCAAATCAACATAATTCTTGGTGTAACTTCTAGAAGAAGATGCGGATCAAGCTAAAATGATCTTAGCCATTGATTAGCTTGTAATCTAGGTCGTTGAATGCAAATGTGGAGATTATTTAAGGAAGCTTGAGGGTCATTTGGAAAACACACTGGGAGATCAAGATATCGAGTTTCTGAAGTGAGAAGTTATCAGGAGGAAATTCTGATAGAGGAGATTTCTTGCAGAGAGGGGTAGTGAGTATCCGGAAGGAGGAAGTTTTCCTCGGCCAGAGAGTACGAGGCAGAGAGAGGGCAAAACGACATCTAGAGAAAGACAGATGCTTGCCCACGCAGAGCTGACACAGTGGTAGCACAAACCTTAGAGGGAGATCGAATTCCTGGTTAGGAAATCGAGTTTCAATAGCTGGGATCTGGGGTGTGAGACTAGGATGCAAAGATTTGGATTTTCCAGCCAGTAGGGGTGACGCAGGAACTACATAGGAGTGATCAGTTCTGCGCAGAGACTACGTAGAGGGGACATAGAGGCTCCAGTTTAGCGTGATCAGACTCAGATTCTCCTAGTGACAGGGTGAGATCATTTCACCATTCATTTTGTCCAGTTTCTGTCTGTATCAGATTGCTAGTTGAGCATCCAAGAATTGGACTCATATTTTCTCTTGCATAATAATAAAACTCTTAGATCTACTGCACCGATTTTCCCACATTGGATTTTACCGGGGACATTTCTCCAAAAACAACGGTGTCAATTGTGTTGCATTTTCTTTCTTCCTCAGCTTCTTGTTTCTGCATATAATTTAATTAAGTGAAAGCTGCAGCGTATGTATTATGATATTTTCCATAGGAAACTGCAAGTAATTTGTTTTAAATAATTTAACAAATAGGAGTAATATCATCAGTTTACAGTAGGGATTCCGGTTTAGGAACTTTCATGTGGTATCAGAGCTACAAGTGAAGCAAGAAGAGCAGAGCCGACAAATCCAGCGCTGAGCAGAAAAGGGAGTTCGAAAAAAGCTACAAGAGGTAGCAGTTCGAAATCTCAGAGGGTTTGCGCAGTTCTTAGCTGGAGGACTGAAATTTCGAGGCAATCTTTCTTCGAGTGAGTCGATGGAGAGAAGGGCTTCCAGTTTGAATTTTCGCCAGGGCAGAGGTAGCAGCGTTGAAGCCTTAGCATGAGGAGAAGCTGGTGGGACGCAAATTTTTAACATGCAGATTGGGCTGAAAGACATGAGAAGAGAGAAGAGAAGCACAGTGAGGGAACTTTTCCTCAGCAGACCTCCCGCTGAGAAGTCTGTTTTCTCATTGGTTGAGCAGCAGTAGTGAGAAGCAGAGAGGATATTTTCGACATTTGTGGCAAAGAAGGCAACCAATGGCTTGAGGGATCAGGATAGGTTGGATGAAGCATCCAACTACGTCATCTGGAAGGCTAGAATGTCGTTCCTTCTAGATGAGCATGCGCTCAAGACATATGTCGATAGTGTGGTGGTTGTCCCTTGCAGATGCAGATCCATTGAAGAAGTACAGATCAGAAATGGCGAATGCCAAGAGGATGATCGTTGATGGAGTAAAGGATCACGTGGCGTGTCATGTTGCTAGTAGAGGGACTGCTAAGGTGATGTGGGAAGCCTTGGCTACATTATGTCAGGGATCTTCCGAGCAGACGCTAAGATTTGCTTAGATGCAGAAGGGGGAGCGTGTGGATCAATTCCTCACAAAGCTGAAGGAAGCCAATGATGAGTTGTTTGTTGCGGGGTATACACCTCAGGATTCAGAGTTTGGTAGATTGACCCTCAATTCTGTCTCAAATGAGTGACAAGTCTTTGTCGAGAGTTCCTAGGCAGAGCAACATTGCCAAATTGAGATGAGATGTAGGCAACTCTAAATCAAGAGGAGCTAAGGAAAGACTTAATCAAGGTCAAACTTGATGGAAGCAACAGTAGTAGTGGGTCGAAGCCCAAGGAGGAGGAGGATAATGCAACCCTTGCATCGATGGGACAACAGGAGCAACGAAAACGTAAGAAGGACGTCTCAAAGATCAAGTGTTTCGGGGGTCGTGAGATGGGTCACTATGCTACTTAGTGTCCTCTCAAGAAGAAGGACAAGGATGAGAAGCACGATTTGAAGGCTGCGCCCGCGAAGATCGAAGAGGAGGAGTTCACCATGACAATCGAGATACCTCTAGGAGGGAGGTGGGCTGATTTGGAGCTGTAGTTCGAAAGAGCTATAGATGGGTAGGATGCTTGAAGAGTCCACCTCTAGGATCATTTCCTTGCTACGGGAGCCCAAATCAGAAGTAGCAGGATGGACTAGTGTCAGATGGTGCCGAGGAGTGTCGGGGAGACAGTGGTAGTGGCTAGGAATGCCAGAGACTGAACTACGTAGAGCAGAGTTGGCAGCAGTGCAGATGGTTTAGAGCAGAGGTGAACAACAACGCTGTAGATTTAGAGGGTCAGTGCAGAGACTAGCAACAGTTAGGCTCCAACATTCACGTGGTAGCATACTGAACACAGTTAGTTCAATAATTTTGGATGTTTTTCCATTGATGATAGAGTAGCAGCAACAGTTTGAAGTGCAGTGGCAATGCTAGCAGCAGCATAGATGCAACACTTGGGAGGGAGCTGTAGTACGAATGCATTGTTGATAGTGGCAGTGATAGTGTCAGCAGTAGTACAGTTGCAGCGCAGTAGTTGGTGGACAACATGTCAGACATCAACATCGCAAAGGATGATGCTTCAGAGTCAGAGCAATATGTAATAGCATATATTGCTAGAGCACATTCCTCGCTAAGAGGGAGTGTTGATTTGGGGTAGTGTCGGATGTGCTCTAGGCCTCAAATTTTGCAGGGAGGCTTGGGAACATGTATTCCAAAGAACCTAGAAAGCGTTTTGGGAAATTCCACCTAGAGACAATTCTATTAAAATAATTAATATCTTTAATGGGACTCTAAGTCTAAACTTAGGAAATTAAAACTATTAATGGATATTAATCTAATTGTGGGTGTAACTTCTAGACGAAGATGGGGATCAAGGTAAAATGATCTTAGCCATTGATTAGCTTTTAATCTGGGTCGTTGAATGTCAACGAGGAGATTATTTAAGGATGTTTCTGGGTCATTTGGAAAACACATCGGAAGATCAAGATATCGAATTTATGAAGTGAGAAGTTATCAGGAGGAAATTCTGATCGAGGAGATTTCTTGCAGAGAGGGGCAGTGAGTATCCGGAAGGAGGAAGTTTTCCTGGGCCGGAGAGTACGAGGCAAACAGAGGGCAGAACGACATCCAGAGAAAGACAGACGTTGGCCCACGCAGAGATGACACAGTGGCAGCGCAGACCTTAGAGTGAGATCGAATTCCTGTTGAGGAAATCGAGATTCAATAGCTAGGAGTTGGGTGTGAGACTGGGATGCAGAGATTTGGATTTTCCAGCCAACAAGGGTGACACATAAACTATGTAGGAGTGATGCAGTTCTGCGTAGAGACTACGCAGATGGGACATAGAGGCTCCAGTTCAACGTGATCAGACTTAGATTCTCCTAGTGACAGGGTGAGATCATTTCACCATTCATTTTGTCTAGTTTCTGTCTGTATTGGATTACTAGTTGAGCATCCAAGAATTGTACTCATATTTTCTCTTGCATAATAATAAAACCCTTAGATCTGCTGCACCGATTTTCCTGAATTGGATTTTTCCGGGGACATTTGTCCAAAAATAACGGTGTCTATTGTGTTGTATTTTCTTTCTTACTTGGTCTCTTGTTTCTTCATATAATTTAATTAAGTGAAGGCTGCATTGTATGTATTACAATATTTGCCGTAGGAAACGACAAGTAATTTGTTTTAACTAATTTAACAAATAGGAGTAATATCATCAGCTTCTACAGTAGGGATTACGGTTTAGGAATTGTCACATTGGACTTTATCAGGCCTCCTCAAAGGCCCAATGACATCACTTTGTTGATCATTCGACCCTCTTGAGAGGCTTATCCTTACATTATTGAGCTATTTGGTGGGCTTGTCACCAAAAGTTTTGTTATTATGCACATTATTTTATTTTAGGGGCTAAATTAGGCTTAATTAACTAAATTGAATTTATTAGGAAGTGTATAAATAGAAGTGCGATGGAAACATTTCATCATCATCAATTGGATTGATCATATTCTCTTATGAGATTTTCGCTATTCTCTTTGGAGGACAAAATTGGATGGATGGATGAATTTTGATGTTTGGATATCTTCATTTCTTTCTTGGAGCTTCTATATTGGCATATGATGATGATTGGATATACTTGTTCTCACATGTAAGTTCTCTTTTGATGCTATCTTGTCATTCTTTTCTAAGTCACATAAATGATGCTAGGATTTTCGCTATACTATGCTGAAATTTTACTGCTTTTCTTTGATGAAAGGGTATGCATTTGTCTTTTATTAGCGTTGCATCATGTTATGGGCCATGTTTGAATAAGTGAATGTTTCTAGAGATATTCCATTGAAATTTATGTTGATAAGTCATCACATATTGCACATTGAAGTATAACGTCCTTGAAGCAGTTTTCCTCTTGCACTAATTGCCATCTGAAATTGCTCTAGAGGCCTCCTTGATTGAATGAAACCATCCTAATCATTGGAATCTTCTTGATTCCCTTTCTCCCAAAGGAATAGGCACAGGTCTTCCATACGTGATCACCATAAATCATACTCTTTATCACCTCTCCCTCTTTCTTCTAGGCCTAACCTCCATATGGGACCTATAGCATCACATTTCTCACAAACTGCCCATAAAAAAAAATCGATCGCCTAGCCTCGACTACATTGTTTTGTCTCCTAGGGGCCCTCCAATTTTGAAGCCATTTCGACAGTGGGATCTTGACATATTTCAAGCCCTAGCTCCGAGATCGAATCTTGCCCTTTGATTTCCTTGGCTAGTGTTCTCATGGAGATCATTGTGTTGAGATTGTTGAAAATTCTTCCTTTGATCTCCTTCTATTAAAATTGTCAACTAGGGCCAAACTCCATGTGGATGATCTTATTAATGGACGCTGATATTTTTTCTTGGATCCCTCTCATCGAGAGGTGTAGGATTGATCTAAAGATCATCCGATTCCGATATGTATTCATGGATATATGAATTTATTTGTGTTATGGGACAATTCGTCAAGGTCGCCAACAACCAAATAAACCTCTCTTGTGCTCAACGTTTTAGTATAAATAGAGGTGGCCTTCAAGTCATTTCAACACACTTGAGATCTCTTCCTCTACTTGTCTTTGGGTTTTAGTAAGAGGAGAGATCCTAAGGGATAACGCTGCCCTAATCCAGAGGGCAGAAGCCTGAACTGCTGGAATCACCGAGAAAATCCGGAACTGTCGGGAATAGCTGGAAATGTCGAAACTGCCAGAACTGCCGAGAATTGTCGGAACTGCCGGGAATAGCCGGAATTGCCAGAATTGCCGGGAACTACCGGAACTGTCGGGATAGCCGGAATAGCCGGAACTGCCGGAATTGGCCGGAATAGCCGGAACTGCCGGGAAAAGACAGAACTGTCGGGAATAGCTGGAATTGTGGAATTGTTGGAATTGCCGGGAATAGCCAGAACTAGCGAGAAAAGCTGGAACTGCCGGGAATAACCGGAATTGTTAGAACTGTCGGAATTGCCGGGAATAGTCGGAATTGCTGAAACTGTCGGAACTGCTGAGAATAGCCAGAATTGCCGAAACTGTCGGAATTGCCGGAATAGGCAGGAAAGCTGACGTAGAGGGCAGAAGTTGGAATCGCCGGAATTGTCGGAACTACCGAGAATAGCCAGAATTGCCAGAACTATCGGGAACAACCGGAATTGCCGAAACTGCCGGAACAGGCAGAGCATCTGTCTCCGAGGGACAGCAGCATGCAAGGGACAACTAACATTGGGACAATTGTATGGTACTTAGCAGCAAATACACCAAGCATGGAATGTTACAGCTAGCATACAAAGGACAACAAGCATGCAACAACAAGCATACAAAGGACAACAAGCATGCTAGGGACAACAAGCAAGCAAGATGCAGCGAGCACATAGGTCAGTATGGCAACATGGTGCAACAATGGCACATAATGCAGTGTAGTGATGGGTATAGTCATGATTAATGAAGCATGATGAGATGCAACAAAGTGATGATGGGTGCAACATGGTGCAGCACGGTGAGGTGCAGCGTGATGACGAAATGCAGCACAATGATAGGTGAAGGAGTCACCTTGGAGAATCAGTTGAAGCAGCATGTCTTCAACTGATCTCATGTATCATCTTCTTAGAGATGATCTATGCTCTTATCTAGATAAGTCAAAGTGTTGACTTCTGTTGTAAACGTACTATCTCTCTCTTTGTTGAACTATTGAAGAACATATAAGAAGAATTGATCAAGGGTTCCCCCACATTGGGGTTTGTCCTTGGTTAGTGCCACATCTTGTGTCCTCTTGTCTTGGGTTGTCTTTTGCCATTTATGTTTATGTTCTATCTGCAGTTTACTTTAATGCTGATGCGATTGCTAATTTGGAAAAGATATTGAGCTAACTATGAAAATTGAAATAAATTGCTCTAAGCATAGAACATACCTAAAATTTAACATGGTATCAGAGCTGAGGTGAAGACAATGCCTAAGAAAGAGTGGGAGCGATCACCGAAGACAGTTGGGAAAGGACAAAAGGATAAGTGGATTCCTCATCCCTCTTCAAATTCACCGAGGGTGAAGTCGAAGCAGAGAATATTATTAGAATGGCGCAAAATAAGTTTTTGATGGCATCGGATGTTCTCTAGGCCTCAAATTTTGCCGGGAGGCTTGGGCACATGTATTCCAAAGAACCCCGAAAGCTTTTTGGGAAATTCCACCTAGAGACAATTTTATAAAAATAATTAATATTTTTAATGGGACCCTAACTCTAAACTTAGGAAATTTAAAATATTAATGGGTCTTAATCTAATTGTGGGTGTAACTTCTAGAAGAAGATGAGGATCAAGCTACAATGATCTTAGCCATTGATTAGCTTTTAATCTGGGCCATTGAATGTCAACGAGGAGATTATTTCTCCTGTGGGCCTGGATGATTAGTTCTCCAGTGCCAACTGTGGAACAAGATGATTAATTCTCCTGTGGGCCGGGATGATTAGTTCTCCCGTGGGTCGGGATGATTAGTTCTCCCGTGGCAACTGTGAAACATGATGATTAGTTCTCTTGTGGGCTGGGATGATTAGTTCTCCCATGGCGACTTTGGGGCAGGATGATTCATTCTCCTGTGGACAGGACGATTAGTTCTCCTGTTGAGGCATCCTAACCATGCAGTCTCGGACTCATGGGAAGTACCTCTCATCTGATCAATGAGGAGGGAAATGGGGTTAGTGACCATAGTAGTACTACTATCGATGGATACATTGATGTATCTACCGTACTCCCTATGCTAGGATGACCTCCATTGATCAAGGATCAATGAAACTGACTTTGGGCCAGTAAGAGTGATGTGACACACTCTCTTCAGATGAAACTGACTTTGAGTCAGTAGAGAATGGTATGAGACATTCTCGATCAATTCTTCTTCTTCATGGTTCAGTAGAGTGGAGGTAAGCAGAGCTCAGCAGAGCAGAGCAGTGCAGGGCACTGATGGTAGAGATAGGATAGAAGGACATATGTATCAGCGGATGGAGTTCTCCCTAGTTGAGAGGGAGTGTTAAAATTGGCAACTAGAGCCAAACTCCATGTGGGTCATCTTATTAATGGAAGCTGATATTTTTCTTGGATCCCTTTCATCGAGAGGTGTAGAATTGATCTAAAGATCATCCGATTCTGATAAGTATTATGGAGATATGAATTTATTTGTGTTATGGGACAATTCATCGAGTCGGCAAACAACCAAATAAACCCCACTTGTGCTCAACGTTTTAGTATAAATAGAGGTGGGCTTCAAGTCATTTCAACACACTTGGGATCTCTTCCTCTCTACTTGTCTTTGGGTCTTAGTAGGAGGAGAGATCCTTAGGGATAACGCTGCCCTAATCCACAGGGCAGAAGCTGGAACTGCCGGGGGAAAAGTCGGAATTGCCGAGAAAAGCCGGAATGGCTAGAACTGCTGGGAATAGCTAGAATTGTCGCAACTGCCGGGAATAGTTGGAACTGCCGGGAATAGTCGGAATTGCCGGAATTGCTGGGAACTATCGCAACTGTCGGGAATAGATGAAATAGCCAGAATTGCTGGAACTGCCAAAACTGCCGGGAAAAGCCGGAACTGCCAGGAAAAGTCGGAACTGCCGGGAATTGCTGGAATTACTGGAACTGCCGGAACTGCCAGGAATAGCCGGAACTGTCGGGAAAAGCCGGAATTGCTGAGAATAATCGGAATTGTTGGAATTGCCGGAACTGCGGGAACTACCGAGAATAGCCGGAATTGTCGAAACTGCCGGAACTGCCAGGAACTGTTGGAACAAGCAGGAAAGCTAACGCAGAGTTCAGAAGTTGGAACTGTCAGGAAGCCGGAATTACTGGAACTGTCTGAACTGTCGAAACAGCCAGAGCAACTGTTGCTGAAGGAAAGCAGCATGCAAGGGACAACTAACATTGGGACAGTTGTATGGCTCTTAACAACGAATACACCAAGCATGCAAGGGACAACTAGCATGTAGCAACAAGCATACAAAGGACAACAAGCATGCTAGGGACAACAAGCAAGCAAGATGCAACCAACACATAGGTCAGTATGGCAACATGTTGCAACAATGGCACATAATGTAGTATAGTGATGGGTACAGTCATGATTAATGAGGATGATGAGATGCAACATAGTGATGATGGGTGCAGCATGGTGCAGCATGGTGAGGTGCAACATGATGACGAAATGCAACACAAAGATAGGTGAAGGATTCACCTTGGAGAATTAGTTGAAGCAGCATGTCTTCAATTGATCTCATGTATCATCTTCTTAGAGATGATCTATGCTCTTATCTAGATAAGTCAAAGTGTTGACTTCTATTGTAAACGTACTATCTCTCTCTCTCTTTGCTGAACTATTGAAGAACATATAAGAAGAATTGATCAAGGGTTTCCCCACATTGGGGTTTGTCCCTGGCTAACGCTACATCTTGTGTCCTCTTGTCTTGGCTTGTCTTCTGCGATTTATGTTTATGTTCTATTTGCAGTTTATTTTAATGTTGTTGTGATTGCTAATTTGGAAAAGATATTGAGCTAACTTTGAAAATTGAAATAAATTGCTCTAAGCATAGAACATACCTAAAATTTAACACCTTCTCCTCCTCAATTAGGTCAAGCACACCCTTGATTGATCAATTTCGCCCCCTTGACCTAGTTGTGGGTCCACTTGGTCCTGTGTGGTCCCATAACTTTTGGAAGGTAATTCTACAAAGACCATTCAAAAACCAAGTCTTCATACGGTTTTTTAGGACTGTGTCCCTGCTTAAGAAGTTTCATTCCCAAAACCTAGCACCTAAGACCCTCTTGGCCCTTCTTAGAGAGCCTTTCATTTTGCCTCATTAGTAGGCAAGCCCTATATTGAGCCTCTCTTGTGAATAGGCCTCTTCAGGGATCACTCTTTTCCCTTTATTGACCCATTTATCTAGGTGATTCCCTTCATACTGGGTCTCCTCCCATCGATGAATGTCCGTAAATATTAGGGAGCTTTAGCTGAGGTGACAATAGGCTATTGCTCCATTGTTGCCCTTGACCTAGCAATTGCCCCTTTAGGACCCCTGCTAGTTTTAGCGGTAATAGTGCCTAAGGACAAGAGGAACACGTTGGAAGCCACTGGATTTTTTTTTTTTTTTTATGTTTGTTGGATATTGTGATAATTTTAAAGCTTTTAGAATATGTGTTTGGTCAAAGGAATATCGAGTTTAGTAGGGATGTGACTTTCGACGAAGATATTGCCCTTGGAAAAGCAAGGGATATTCCTCCTCCACTTGTGGAAAAGAAGGATGATGACATGGATCTACTAGTAGGTCCTTCTGTGCCTGAATCTGAGAAGATGTTGTTGATGACCCCATGGAACCTATGGACCCTTTGGATCCTCCTCCATGTGATCCCCATGCTAAGAAGAGACCACTTTGGCTTTGTGATACATTATAGGATGTTGAAAAACATGTCATTGCCATAGGAACCTTTAGAGAAAGCAAGAAGTCGTGTTGATACCAAGGATATGTTGTGGCTATGAGCTCCATTATACAGGCTGAACCACACACCTTTGAAGAAGCAGTGAACGAGCAGGTTTGAAAAGATGCTATGGTTGAAGAATTCGAGGCTATAATGAAGAATGATGTGTGGGAAGTTGTTTTGAGACCCAAAGGGAAGTCTGTTGTGACTTCAAAATGGTTGTACTAGATTAAGCATGGAGCAAATGAAAGTATCAAGAAATGTAAGGCAAGGTTTGTGGCTAGAGGTTTCTCTTAGAAAGAGGGAGAACATTATGATGATATATTTGCACTTGTTGCCCGCTATACTACTATTAGATGTATTGTGGCCCTAGCTGCTAGTCAAAGATGGACTCTTCACATGGCATACTACAAGAAGAAGTATATGTTGAGCAACAATAGGGTTTTGAAGTACACGATAGAAAGAATCACGTTTGCAGACTGAAGAAGGCACATTATGGATAAAAGCAAGCCACCAAAGCTTGGTATGCCCATATTGATAGTTATTCGGTGATTTTGGTTTTATATGTTGATAATCTATTCTTGACAGGTAGTGAACCTTTGATGCTCGAGTGCAAGAGGGATGTGACATCTGAGTTTGAGATGAAGGGCCTTGGACTGATGCACTACTTTTTGGGCTTTGAAGTGTGGCAAAAGCCTGGTGACATTTTCCTTACTCAAGGAAAATATGTGGTGAAATTGTTGGAAAGACTTGGAATGGTAGAATGCAAGTCCATGACCACACCGATGGAGATGAACTTCAAGAAGTTATGTGGAGATGTTGCAGGACCTGATTCGGTGAATCCTTCTGATATCGACAGTTAATTGAGGCATTGATGTTCCTTGTGAACACCGGTCTGAACATATCTTTTGCAGTTAACACTTTGAGTCAATTCATGACTGGTCCCTTCATGCAAACTGGGTTGCTGCCAAGCATGTGTTGAGATACTTGCATGGGATGATAAATCTTGGTCTGAGATATACTGTTGGAGATGTGAGACTTCATGGGTACACTGATGTTGACTGGGCCATAAATGTTATTGATAGGAAAAACACATCAAGGTGCTACTTTAGTATGGGTTCTACCATGATATCTTAGATGAGCAAGAAGCAAAAGTTCGTTGCTTTAAGCACGATTGAGGTAGATTATATCGCTGCTAGCATGGCTAGTTGCGAGGTAGTATGGTTGAGGAAGCTCCTTGGAGAGTTGTTTGAGCAGGTTTTGGATACAGCTGTGATATATTGGGATAACAAGAGTGGGATTCAATTGGCAGAGAATTATGTATTTCTTGAAATATCCAAGCATGTTGAGATCACATACCACTACATTCGAGACATGGTGTAGACATGGTAAGACTTCATCATATTTCGATTGATGAGCGATATTAGACATTCTCACAAAGGCTTTGCTGAAAGGGAAGTTCTCGGTCTTCAGAGAGTTGTTTGGACTGATGGATATGACCTTCCTGGGTAAGGGTCCTAGCTGATCAAGGACATTGAGCTATGCTCTTCCCCCCTGTCTGAGCTTCAGGGTGAGGAATTGAGCTATGAGAGCTCCTTGGGTTGAGGGATCTCTGGACAATAGGATTTGTGATCCTTTCCACGTATGGAAAGTTGGGCTATCCTGCCTATTGTCATTGTAGGTTGTATGTGATCCTTGTCATTTATGACAAGTTGGGCTATCCTCCCTTACCATCTTTTTGTTTGTTGGGATTGCCATCCATCTGGCCAATGGATGAGGAGAAACTAGGAAGTTTGTGATCCTTACCTTTGGTAAGTTAGGCATCCTCCCCAAGTGAAAGGATGCAGGTGTTCTACCACTTGATTCTTGAGGGTCAAGCTGCGAAGATCAATAGGTAATAGGATTTTTGTTTATTTCTGGTAGCATTGGATGTGCTCTTAGCCTCAAAATTTGCAGGGAGGCTAGGACACGTATTCCACAATACTCAAAAATCGTTTTGGGAAATTCCACCCGGAGATAGTTTTATTAAAATAATAAATTATTTTTAATGGGTGCCTAAGTCTAAACTTAGAAAATTAAAATAATTAAAGGGAGCCATTGATTAGGATCTAATCTAGGCTGTTGGTTCCCAACAAAAGGATTATAAGAGGAGACTTGATGGGCATTTGGAAGTCACATCGAGTGGAGATCAGACGATCGAATTTATGAAGCACACAATTGTCGGAAGAGGAATTCAAAGTGATCACTTGCAGTGAGGGCAGGGATAGTATCAAGAGGGAAGTTTTCCTGGACCGGAGAGTATAAGGCAGAGAGGGTAGAACGACATCTAGAGAGGCTGATGTTGGGCCACGCGGAGCTACGTCGTGGTGGTGCAGAGCTTGAGAGGGATGTTGGAATTTCTAAGTCTAACTGTTAGAAACCCTTCATGTACTTTTCTGATTTATTTCTACCTACTTGTTCTGATTAATTAACAAGTTATTTACCATGTAAATATAGAAAATAATTACAAGTACATGCTCGACACATTACAAACCATCAATTGAAGGAAACAAAACAAGCACACAAGTGACACCGTTGTTTTTGGACCAATGTCCCTGGAAAAACCCAATTTGGGTTAACCGGTGTAGCTATCTGAGGGTTTTAATTACTAAGCAATTTCAGAATACAATTTGGGTGCCAAAACCGGCTCACCCAACAGAGAATAATCTCGGTAGTAGTACCTCTCAGTCAGAGATAGATGTTCCGGCTGAAACCCCAGATAATCACTTCGACAACTCCTAGCTCCAATCTGCCCAACGAAAACCCCAACGTTAGCCTCTAGGGACTGTGTCAGCCCTTTCTGGCCCAACGTCTGCCTAGCGTCACCCTAGCTTGCCCTAGGTCAGCCTCTAGAGGCATTGCATCAGCCCTTAGAGCCTCTGCGTCACCCACGTTGGCTCTCTGAGGCACTACGCAACTCCTGGCTGCCTCTCTGTGAGCCTTGGCTGGCTCTGCATGAACCTTTGACTAGCTCTGCGTCCCTCTCTCCCGGCTTCTACGTTGATCATCCCGATACTATCTTTGCCTCTCTGCTTCTGTATTCACTGCCCCTTAGCTGCAACTCTGATCACTCCTTTGATTTCCTCAGCAAACCCTGCCCCAGAAAATCGAAATCTTGATCAACTCGATGTGTTCTCCAAGTGACCCTCAAGCCTCCTCTTATACTTTTCTCGTTGACAATTCATCGACCGAGGTTAAGTCCCTAATCAATGGCTAAGATTAGTGGATTGATCCATGTCTTTTGGACCATTTTAACATAGTTTTATATTAATACACATTAATATTTTATTTTAATACACATTAAAAATACTAATTATTTTAATATCTCTCAAACTGTTTAGAATCTGCCCAAACCATTTCTAGGTATTGGAGATCTCATGCGCCTTAGCCTCTCCACCAAGTTTTGAGGCTAAAGCACATACGATGCTACCCCAAATCAACACTCCCTCTTAGCGAGGACAGTGCTGTAGTAAGACTCCTAATTGAGCATCACCCTGATCATCCAGCATCGGTCCTTACGCTGATGCTAGGCCTACTACCCAACATCCTCTGAAGTTGTTGCATCATGTACTACTACCCATGGCCCTACCACTGCCATTGGTGCATTTGTACAACAACTCCCTCTGCATCTGTGCTGCTATCCTTGGCTTTGCCACTGCAATCCCTCTCATCATGTTGCATCGTGCTGGCCATAGCACTGCCACTGCTAACTGCTGCATTGCGACTCAGTTATTGAGAAGTAAGTAACTGATCTTCCCAACTCTGACATCTCTTTCAGGCTAGAAACACTCTCGATGCTGAAGCTCCCTCTGTTGCTTACAAGTGCTCCCTCTCCTGACCTCTGTGTTGCTGCAACGACTCCATGCACCTTGCACTGTTGCCTCATGCTGTCTCGGGACTCTGCACTATAGTACCCTCTATCACTCCATCTGCATTCGTCTCTATCAACAGCTGCGAGTCCTGCTACTTCTCTTCAGGGCTCCCATGGCAAGGTATAATCCAAGAGGTTGGGTACCTCGAGGATCCTGCCACTCATCGCCTGTAGTCCGTCTAACTACAGCTCAATGTCTCCCCGCTTCCTCTCAAGTGGTGTATGAGCACTCATGGCACAGTCGTCATCTGTCTCCACTTCTTTCTTCGCCCTCACTAGCGCAACCTTGGTCTCAGAAGCCTCTCCTTTGCTCTTCTTCCTCAGTCACTAGCTCGCATAGTGACCCGGTTCCCTACAGTTGAAGCATTTGACTTTGGAGAGGTCCTTCTGTTTCTCTTGCTTTCTCTCAGATGCTAGGGTGGCATCCTCCTCTTCCTCCTTGATTCTGATCCCCTTGCCGCTACTTCCCGCCTTGCTCAGCCTTCTGATCTCTTCTTGGCGAAGAGTCGCCCACATTTCCTCCCAATCTAGAAGGGTTACCCTGCCCAGTATGCTTTGGACAAACACCTCCCAGTCTTCAAAGACTGCGTTCAGGGCTGTTCTCACCATCAATTCTTGATCTGGCGTGGCCCCTATGGAAGTCAACTGATCTCGGATCTCCTTCAATTGACTGAGGAAGGTGTCGATCTGTTCCCCTTTCTGCATCTGGTATGACCGCAATTGATTTTCAAGTAGCATCCTTCTCTGCACAGAAATGTGTTGGTACAATTTCTTTAGGGCCTCCCACATCTCATTTGTCGTGTCCTTTTCGGCAATATGTGGTACTCCATGGTCCTTGACCTCGTTAAGGATGATGCTCTTGGCCCTCGCCATTGCCTCCTCGTACTTGTCGTTCTCAGCTGGGTCAACTAGGATCGCTATCGTCCTTAAGGCGAAGTGCTTGACACGATTCCTGTCTAGAACGGACAAGATTCCGGCCTTCCAGACTATAAAGTTTGAGGCTCTGTCTAGTCTGTCCTAGTCTCTTACCCCATTCACTGCCATGTCGCTGCTCCTCTACTTCCCTCTTAGAAGTTCTTGGTGTGACTCCCTCTGAGCCTTGATTTCCCTCCTAGAAACCCTTCTGCCAATGTTGATATGCCCCCACTCCAATCGTTAGTGCAGCTGTACCACTGATCCAGATTTCTTGGCTAGAAATCCTCGGTAGTAACTCGCTCCTCCTTGGTCTTGCCCTGTTAGGTACTGTTCTAACTACAGTACCCCACCAACTTCACTCTGCAACTTACCCACAGCCTCCTAAACCCCAACAAACTGAAGGTTAAAGCTTCTAGGCTCTGCGCAATCCCGACACTAGCAAAATCCACACCTCCTAGCCACGGGCGTCAGTCCTTCCTGACTGAGAAAGATGACCGAGCACTGCATAGGTCGAGTCTGCTCCCCTCTACCATTCCATTGATCCTCTTCCCGGCTCAAACTTGATGATGCAGGCCTTGCGTCACCCCTTCCTTGTTGCGTCTCTGCTAGGAATAGCTTCTGTCACTTGGGACAATTGTTTTCTGCTGTTGTTGCTCTGCTCGACTGATGTCTTCAATTCTCCTGTGATCTGCAACCAACCTCTGATACCATGTTGGAATTTCCAAGTCTAATTGTTAGAAACCCTTCATGTACTTTTCTAATTTATTTCTGCATACTTGTTCAGATTAATTAACAAGTTATTTACCATGTAAATACTGAAAATAAATACAAATACATGCTCAACACATTACAGATCATCAATTGAAGGAAACAAAACAAGCACACAAGTGACACTGTTGTTTTTGGACCAATGTCCCTAGAAAAACCCAATGCGGGAAAACTGGTGTAGCTATCTGAGGGCTTTAATATTAAGCAGTTTCATAATACAATTTTGGTGCCAAAACTGGCTCACCCAACAGAGAATAATCTCGGCAGTAGTACCTCTCAGTCGGAGACAGATGTTCCAACTGAAACCCTGGATAAACACTCTGACAGCTCCCAGCTCCAATCTGCCCCACAAAAACCCCAGTGTCAGCCTCTAGGGACTGTGTCAACCTTTTTGGCCTAGCGTCACCCTAGCTCGCCTTGCATCAGCCTCTGGAGGCACTGCGTTAGCCCTTAGAGCCTGCGTCACCCACGTTGGCTCTCTGAGGCACTACACAGCTCCTCGCTGCCTCTGTGTGAACCCTGACTGGCTTTGCGTGAACCTCTCGCTGGCTCTGCATCCCTCTCTCCCAGCTTCTGCGCTGATCCTCCCATTACTATCTCTGCCTCTCTGCTTCTGTATTCATTGCCCCTCAACTGCAACTCTGATCACTCCTTCGATTTCCTCAGCAAACCCTGCCCTAGAAAATCGAAATCTTGATCAACTCGCCCTCAAGCCTCCTCTTATACTTTTCTCGTTGACAATTCAACGACCGAGATTAAGTCCCTAATCAACAACTAAGATTAATTTTGGATTGATCCATGACTTTTGGACCATTCTAACACAATTTTATATTAATACACATTAATATTTTATTTTCCATAAGTTTAGGCTTAGGGACTCCATTAAAAATATTAATTATTTTAATATCTCTCAAACTGTTTAGAATCTGCCAAAGCCATTTTTGGGTATTGGAGATCTCATGTGTCTTAGCCTCTCCACCAAGTTTCGAGCTTAGAGCACATCCGATGCTACCTCAAATCAACAAGGGAGATCGAATACCTGCTAAGGAAATAGAGTTTTAGAAGCCTAGAGTTGAGGTGTGAGGCCGGGAGGCTGAGAGCTGAAGTTTCCAACCAGTAGTGGATCAGAAGGAGGGGTAGTGTAGTCCCAGTAGAGGTGACACATGGACTACGTGGGGTTGACACAGTTCAGGGCAGAGGCTGACGCAGAAGGGATGCAGAGGCTCAATTCCAGCGAGATCAAAGCCGATTCTTCTAGTGAGAAGGTGAGATCATCTCACTATTTGTTTTGCCCAGTTTCTCTCTGTATCAGATAGCCAGTTAGGCATCCAACGAATTGTACTCAGAAAAAACTATTGCTTAATAACACAAACCCTCAACTGTTGCACCGGTTTTCCCGCATTGGATTTTTCCGAGGACATTTGTCCAAAAATAACGATGTCATGTGTTGTGTATTTCTTTTTTGCTCAGTTTCTTGTTTCCGCTTATAATTTAATTGGTGAAGACTATAGTGTATTAGATTCGGTGTTTACGGTAGGAAACAATAAATAGTTTGTTCAGTAATTAACAAATAGAAGGAACTTAATCGGTTGCTGTAGTGGTGATTCGGGTGGTCAAATTTTCACAATTTGTTATCCTTCTCTCTCATGAGCCGTGACAAGTTGGGTTATCTTGCCTATTGTCCTTGGATATAGGGTGGTAGTTTGAGCTCCCCTATGATGATGATTCTTCTTCTTTAGATTTGAGAATGTTAAACAGATGAGGAAAGACGACATGACTTAATGACAATGACAAGACTTTTGAGATGGGACTTATGATACACTTGAAAATTTCTCCCTCTTTGAGAGGGAATGTTAATTGTGAAAATTCCTACATTCAAGGAACCCCTACTGCAACAAAACTAAATTTACTTCACCTACTTGATTTAATATACATTATCAGGTTATTTCTGAAAAATACTGAAGTAAATTACTTCAGTAGCCTACACCAATCTAATTTGATTAAATGAAATAAGAAACTGAGCAAAGAGCAAGATACATAGGACACTGTTATTTTTGGACAAAATAGTCCTCGAAAAAATCCTATGCGGGAAAACTAGTGCAATAGCTCTGAGAGTTTTATGTTATTAAGCAGTAGTTTTGAATACAATTTTGGATGCCCTCTCGGTAGTCTAGTTACAAAGAAAAAAGATACTGGTGGAAAACTGAGTAAAATTACCTCACTTCACCCGATAGATTCCGGTTGATCCGGCAACAAACCTGGCAAACACCCGGCTATCTCTGCGCTGGCCCTGCGTCAGCCTCAGAGGCTCTACTCAGCCCTGTGCTGGCCCTGCGTCAGCCTCAGAGGCTTTGCGCCAACCCTGCGCTGGCCCTGCGTTAGCCCTAAGTTGTCTCTTCTGCTTCTTGGAGCTTCTGTGTCAATCTCTCCCGACTGTTCTAACAACTCCTCGATAGTTCCAAATTTCTGCGTGAAGAAAAATTCTCTTTTGCGTTGGACCTTCTAGCTCTGCGTCAAGCCTATGTGGGCCCAGCGTCAGTCCCTCTAGGTGTTGTGTTGCCTCCATTGGTGGCTCTCCGCCTCTCTGCCCAATTTTCTTGAACTATCCTTACCCCTCTATTGCAGAATGATCACTTAGTTCGAATTTCTAAGCTTCCAAGCCCTAGAAATTTCGAACTCTAGATCAATTCGTTCTCTCGGTGTGTTTTTTGAATGAACCCCAAGCCTCCTTATACTTTTCTTGTTGAGAATTCAACAATCGAGATTAAGTCTCTAATCAACGACTAAGATTAAAAACTTGACTTGATCCACTTTCTAGAATATTCTCACCCATATTTTGATTAATACCCATTAATACTTTAATTTTCCTAAGTTTAGACTTAGGAACCCCATTAAAAATATTAATTATTTTAATAAAAAGCAATCCAGGTGGAATATCTCCAAATAGTTTATGGGCTCTTTAGAACCCATGTGCCTTAGCCTCTCCACCAATTTTCATTGCTAGGGCACATTCGATGCTACCAAAAACTAACACTCCCTCTTAGCGAGGAATGTGCTTTAGCAACAATATCCAATTGCATGTTGCTCAGTCTCTAAAGCATCTCCTTTCCGCACTGTTGTTGCCATCAACACTGTGCTACTGTATTGTTACCCATGACACTGACACTACCACTGCTGCATCTGTACTACAACTCCCTCTCAAATGCTGTATCTGCTATGCTGCTAGCACTACCACTGCTAACACTGCATTTGTACTGCAACTCAATCGCTGAGAGAAGCAACTGAAAAACAAACAAAATTACTGAACTAACTGTGTTCAACATAATACCATGTGAATGTTGGAATTTAATTGCTACTAGTCTCTGACCATTTGAATATTCTGCGTCGTTGTTGACTTCTACACTGTGCCAGCTACACTGCTACCAACCTTGTTCTGTGCTGACCAGTCTCTAGTCTCAGGCTACTGCATCTGTCTCTCCAACAAATCTGCTGCATCATCTGACACTAAGTCCATCTTGCTATAGCTAAATCTTGGGCTCCCGTAGCAAGGAATTGATCCAAGAGGTGGGTTCCTTAAGGATCTTGCCCACATGTAGTCCTCCCGACTACAGTTATATATCACCCCATTTCCCTACTGTTCTATCTTCGTCAATTTTTGTTGGAGCAACATTAGGATCATGTTTCCCATCCTTATCCTTTTGCTTCAAAGGACACTGGGATGCAAAGTGGCCCATCTCGCCACATTTGAAACATTTCACCTTCGAAATGTCCTTCTTTGGCTTCTTCTGTTGTCCCTTTGATGCTAGAGCTGTGTTGTCCTCCTCCTCCTTGGTCTTCGTGCCACTCCCATTGCTGCCATTGAGGTTGACCTTAACCAAATCCCTTCTTAATTCTCTTTGTTGAAGGGCTGCCCACATCTCCTCCCATGAAGGTAATCTTTCCCTGCCCAATATACTTTGGATGAAGACTTGCCATTCATCCGAGACTCCATTCAGGGCCGTCCTTACCATCGCGGTAGACTGAGGGGTAGACCACACTGCAACAAGCTAGTCTCTAGTGTCATGAAGATGTTGAATATAGGAGTTCACCCCTTCTCCCTTCTGCATCAATGTCCGCTACAACTTTTGTTCTAAGTACATCTTCCATTGTTCGGAAGAACCTTCATACAGTGAAGACAAAGGCTTCCCACATTTCTCAAGCTATATCTTTTCCCTACAAGTGTGAGACCACATGATCTCGAACTCCGTCAAGTATGTACCTCTTCGCCTTCGCCTGCTCGGCCTTGTACCTCTTCTTTTGATCATTGTCGCAGGAACAACCACAACACTCTTGATGTAAGCTTTGAGATCATACTCCTCCAGAACAACTAAGATTTTGGTCTTCCATATAACATAGTTGGAGGCTCCTTCCAACCTGTGTTGATCTTTGAGCCCATGTGATGCCATCTCACCCAAACTGTCGAATTGACTCCTCTAGTCACTGTGCAACACTCGTTTGCTGCCCGACAAGTGAAAAATTTGAACTTTTGGCGACAAAAGTCTTATGAGGAGAAAATTCCCCTTCTATGTGTCTTCTCTCTTTTTCGACAGATTTCTACCCCCGCAAAAACTATGCCCTTCAAGCACTGCATCGAGGCCCTGCGTCCCTCCCCTGCAAGCTCACAAATTCGAAATCATACCTCTCTGTCGACTCTCTTAGAAAGAGATTTCCTCCGAATCTCTACTTTCTCGGCAAGGACTGCGCAATCCCTTCAAGTGGATTCGAATTTATGCCAAATGCAGCTATTCGCCTCTTTGCTCAGCGTTATATCTACTCTTCTTGTTTCAAAATCAATGCGTAGATAATATGGGAAAATTCCTACACTCAAGGAACCCCCACTGCGGCAAAACTGAATTTACTTCACCTACTTGATTTTAATATACATTATCAAGTTATTTTTTGAAAAATACTAAAGTAAATTACTTCTGTAGCCTACACCAATTTAATTTGACTACATGAAACAAGAAACTGAGGAAAGAACAAGATACATAGGACACCATTATTTTTGGACAAAATAGTCCCCGAAAAAACCTAATGGGGGAAAACCGATGCATCCATCCTGAGGGTTTTATATTATTAAGCAATAGTTTTGAATACAATTTTGGATGCCCTCCGGACGGTCCAGTTACAAAGAAAAAAAATACTGGCGGAAAACTGAGTGAGATTACCTCACTTCACCCAACGAATTCCGACTGATCGGGCAACAGAACTGGAAACCTCAACTATCTCTGTGTTGGCCCTGCGTTAGCCTCAGAGGCTCTGCGTCAATCCTGCATTATCTCTTTTGCCTCTTGGAGCTTTTGTGTCAACCTCTCCCGACTGTTTTGGCAGCTCCCCGACAGTTCCGGATTTCTGCATGAAGGCAACTTCCCTTCTGATTTGGCCCTTCTGGCTTTGCGTAAAGCCTGTGTGGGCCCATACTGGCCCAACGTTAATTCCTCTAGGTGTTGCATTGCCTCCACTGGTGGCTCTCCGCCTCTCTGCCCAGTATTCTTGAAATATCCATGCCCCTCTGTTGCAGAATGATCACTTAGTTCGAATTTCTCAGCTTCCAAGCCCCAAAAATTTCGAACTCTAGATCAATTCGTTTTCTCGGTGTGATTTTTGAATGAACCCCAAGTTTCGTTATACTTTTCTCGTTGAGACTTCAACGACCGAGATTAAGTCTCAAATCAATGGCTAAGATTAAAAACTTGACTTGATCCGCTTTCTAGAACATTCTCAGCCATATTTTGATTAATACCCATTAATACTTTAATTTTCCTAAGTTTAGACTTAGGAACCCCATTAAAAATATTAATTATTTTAATAAAATACAATTCAGGGGGAATTTCACCAAACCGTTTTTGGGTTCTTTAGAACTCATGTGCCTTAGCTTCACCACCATTTTTCATGGCTAGAGCACATCCGATGCTACCAAAACCTAACATTAATTTGGCAACTTAGGGATAAATTACCTCCTTTGGACAACCTTCTTCATCAAGAAAGACCCCTCCTAGCCCTTGAAAAAATTTAATTTGGTCAAAGAAAAATTTAATTTTTAAAGTGAAACCCATAAGTACACAAAATTACAAGTTGGCATGGACAAGCTAATTTGACCACCTAAGAAGCATATAAATATACATCATGTCACATCACTTGGAGGACATCATGACATCTCTCTCTTCTCTTGATTGGTTCGTACAGGTTTGCAGTTGGAGGTCTGACCTCACACGTGTGAAGGGAAAATCTGATTTTCGCATGGACTTTTCTGTTTGGGACAATTCGACCAGTTGTTGACCAACTTTGACTTGGAGTTTTGACTTGCTTTGACTTGGAAAATTTGATTTTTGGAGATCGAATTCTTTGGGCAAAGGACCGAATTTTTCTAGGCAAGTTGACTTGGGTTGATTGCAGACCTTGACTGAAGTTGACCCTAGATTTTGATAGCTCTCTCCTTTGACCGAGCCTTTTGGGATTGTTTTGACTGATCTTTGACCAGCAAGAAAGGTCGAATATTTTGATTGTTGACCAAGCTGATTTGACTACTGAACATTGATTGGTTAGGGCACCTTTGATTGTTGTTGTCTTTGACCAAGGATTCTATACTTTGACTTTGGGTTAGATTTGACTTTTGGGCTCATCTCTTGGATATTGGTTAGTTGATTGTTGGACAAGCCAAAGATTTGACTTTGACTCTTTTGTTGATGAATTGGAACATTGTATCTCTTCATTAAACATTTGATGAATATCTAATAGAATAAGAATTTTGAAAGGGTTTTCCCCCTTAGGGGTTTTTCCGTGGTCTTTAACCAAATATTGTGTCTCTTGTTATTGCTCTTGGTTGTCTTCTATTGTGCATTGGGTTTATTGATCTATCTACAAGTGCTTACTATCATTGGAAGATTGAATTTATTTGAAAAGTGATTGCTAATTGAAGAAGAATTGGAATAAGTGATTGCATTAAGCATAGCACATTGGAAAATTAACAACATAGTAGTGTAGTTGCATTGCATATTGTGTGATCATTCTATAACATCATTCATGTCATGTTTCAAGCTAGAATAGATTTTATTTATGTACAGATTTTATTATCTTCATATAAAAGATGGGTGATACCCTACACCCAATTCACATGCTCCCAAACAAGTTGAATGCAATGTACAAGTTACGGGTCTGCGAGCTCAAGGATCATTGGAGTTCTCATGAACTCCCCATTTGGGCATATGGATCATGCACAATATGGTGAGTTCATGCCCTCAAGTTGTAGCCACATGTTTCCCACCAAAATGGGCAACCCTATAGGAAGAAACTTTTCTCATATTCTTGTCAATTAGTTCGTTAGTCAAACAGCTAGTAGCCCCTAACAACCACCACTAGCTAATAATATGTTGTTATATCTCAGCCACTTGCGTCATCCAGATGCTTCTCACCCATCCGACATGGGCACATGGACGAAGGTGGGATTCCACTCAAAAGGTACTTCAATAATTTTGGAATCGGGTGCTTATATTTATATTTGGGCATTTGGTATGGATTATGGGGTGATCTAAAAGACGGATGGGTTTTGACTGTGATCTTGTTCTCTCACCTTAAATGGGGGTTAATCTTCGTTCCTATTCCAGTGGAACCTCCCTTAATGGCCCAATGGTTATAGGAGATGACATAGTTCCATCTATCCCTATGCCATACATATCCTAGGGGAATTTTGAAGTAAAAGGTGGGCCTCAAAACAAAATATGTACTAACAAAATTAACTATAAAAGAACCAATAGGATTCAAGATGATGATGTCATCTCTAGGGGAGAATATTTTGGAGGGAAAAAGAGAACTACTATTTTAATTGTATTTTTGGCTTATCCCCTTGTAGGTTTACTCAATTGTCAAGTGCAGACATTCGTTGGATGAGGAATTAAATTCCACATCCAACGAGTACCTACTTTGCATACTTCTAGGTAGACCTACATTGAAAAAAAACTGAAAATACATGAAAAAATTGTATTTAAATACATACATTTTTTTCATGTATTTTCAGTTTTTTTCGATACGGATCTATTCAGAAGAATGTAGGAGTGGGTGCTCTTTGGAAGTGGAATTAGAATGTAGGAGTGGGTACTCTTTGGATGTAGAATTTAATTCCTCATCCAACGAGTGTATACACTATACACTTGACATTTGAGTAAACCTACAAGGAGATAAGCTGAAAATACAATTAAAAAATGTAGTTTCTTTTCTTGTTTATTATTTTATCTATTATTTTAGCATTTTAACTATTATTTTATTGTTTTCCTTACGAGGCCCATATTAGACCTCACAATTCCCTAATGACTTTCCATCATACATTACAAACACTTATTTCACCTCCATTCTTTGGGTTCAACTCACTGTTGGTTCTTTGGGATTTGGCACCCATATGTCCACATACTTGGGTAGGGTCTAAAAACTTTGCCCTAGGAGGTTGATGTAGCTAAAAGAAAAGGAAAGAGCATGTCATGGCCACAACAAAACTAAAAGGAAAGAATATCGAAATGCAAAAGATGACCAACGACACTAAGAATTAGCACGTGGGCAAAAGCCTAATATGAGCTCTACCTCATTCATATGGCCATCAGCCAGTTCTTGAGCCCTTGTTGCTCCATTACATCAAAAGAAGGAATCCTTGCATGCCCCAACCTTGATGAGCGAAAACGTGACTCATCATTAAGGGGTAATACCACTGCCACATCTTTCAAAGCAAGCTTTAACCCTTGAGTTATGAGCATCAATACAAAGAAAAATCAAGAAAAAGTAAAAGGCGCACAAGAGGGGTGGAAAATCAAAGGCCGAGTTGGTAGCCGATGCAACTACGAATGCTCCCTCCTCACATCTATACTCTCAGGATGTGCATACCCCATTAGTTGGTTCTTTTGACCATGGCTCTTGGCTATGAAGTCTTCTCCCCTCCATTACCATCATTACTATTCATTGACACCTATCAATTGAAGGGTGGAATGATGAAATGTTACTTCCCCTTAGGGCATGAAAACACCTAATAGGGTTGTTCTTTAGCCACTCCTACCTATGGAGAAAACATCATTGCAAGTTTAATGTCCTAATTTTGGAAGGGGATCTTTATTTTTAAGTATTAAATAGCCCATGACACTCAAGCTTGGTTCGCTTAGATGCAATAACGATTTTTGTCCCTAATGATTGCTGATTTTTTTATTAAAAAAATTATCTTCTAATTTGATAATTACTTGCTAATAATTCAACAAACAATTTATCTTATGTCACTTATATCATTGGGAAATTATACATAGAAAATTCTCAACAATAATGCAATGAAAACGATGGGATCATAAAAAGACAACCAAACACGAGAGACAAAAATTTACCTTGGGAAAACCCAACATCGGGAAAAATTTGTTGATTTTTCCTTAGTATCCCAGATCTGGTCTATGTTTAATCAAGATCATAAACACACTGAAATACAAAACTACAAGCACTTTGCATAGCAGAAATGTAACAGTAGTGAATCAATGAAATACGCTAAAATATAAGTGACCCAAAACTTGTTTTTATTATTCCTTCAATAAAACAAACGTATGCCTCTTGTACCAGGGATCATGGCCCTTATAGAGCCTTGATACAAGACACTAGTATACACGGTATACATTAGGGATGGAGGACAATTCCTTTAGCCTCAATCTTCCCAAAAGAACAAGAACAACAACTTAACTTCTTGTAGCTAGCTTGCAACCCTTCTTGCCCACTTGCTCTTGACACCTAGCATATTTTTCAAACCATGAGGAGTTTCGCGACAAGTTGTATACCGTTGGAATCAACATGACGAGGATTATCCAATGATGGTGGTCATGAACCCAAGATGCATGATTTTCCATGTCATTTTGTCCTTGAAAGCAAAGCTTCTTCAGGTTGTTTCTTGGGTTGACATAAATGAAAACCATAGTTCATCATCTTCCATAGGTCCGAATTCTTCCTTGAGCTCAACCTAGTTGCTTGGATGAATTGAGCGAGGAGACGACCTACTTATAGTGATCTTGACCCCTCAAAAGGCCAACTTGACACTGGCTGAGCCAACCTGAGTTTTGGCAGGGAAATCAATATATGCATTTCGAAAATTCATGTCTCCTCGACCATGAGGAGTTAGGGGGCATGCCACCTACCATCAGAAAGGTCTCAGTGAATACTACAAGATGGTGTAATCCATTTTTTTGTTTTCCTTGATTTTGTCCATCAAAATCTGTATTTACTTCAGGGGTTGCTTCTAGCTTCAAAGCCATGCTTAACCATTGCTTTGACATCAACGACAATACCTCAACACTCTATTTTCTCCATAATTTTAATTTGCATGCTTACATGATAAACAATAATTTACATATCCAGAAATCTAAAGGGAAATAAACTCTTATAGTGTAGATTCTGGAATTTTAAGTATAATTTATCAGATCTATTGTGACGAATTGTCGAGTGAAATATCCACGACAGTTTACGGATTAATGTATGTGAAAATGATGGCATTGGAGTGGGAATGACTTCAGGGCAGGGTGTCATTGCCAAGTGACCCACTAATGGAGGTCCAAGGTCCCGAGTGTATAGATGTAAGGAGGGAGCAATCATGGAGGTATGAATTACCCCTTTCCTCAACTTGTTTTTTCCACCCATTCTTGTGCTTCTTTTACTTATGCCTCAACTTGTTTTTTCCACCCCTCTTGTGCACCTTTTACTTATGAATTGCTTTGATTTGGGTGGATAGCTCAGTTGCTCAAGCTTTGTTTTTTGAGTTTTTAATATTTAATACCCCTTAATGATGAGTCAATTTATCGCTCATCAGGGTTGGAAAAATACAAGATTTCCTTTTATAGGTGGAGCATCATGTGCTCAAGGAACTGGGTGATGGCTAATGAGGGGGGTAGCACTCACGTTAGGCTTTTTCCCACACTCAAATTTGATGTCCCTGTCATCTTTTACATTTTTTTTTTCATTGTGGCTTTCTTATGCATCTACCTGTCTTCTAGCTGCATCAAGACCTGGGGCAGAGTTTTCTAGCTCAGACTCAAGCATGGGGATGAAAGGCTGTGAATCCCCATGACCAATGACCACCAAACTAAAGAATGGAGATGCATAATGGGAAATATGGAAAGTGGTATGGAATATCATGGACATGCTACTTCAATCAGTCTCCCCAGTAATGCCCTATCTAAAACTGTAAGGCCTAACAGGAGGTCCTACTGAACTAGAGTCAAAGACTAACCTCGTATGTAAAGTGAGGAAACAAGAATACAGTCAAGACCAATCAATCATTCAATTTACCCTTGATCCATAATAGTATGCCCAAAACATTAAGTAAAAGCACGTGATTAGAAAATGGTTAGAGTATTTGCCAATGAATGACCCACCTTTTTTTAAGAAGGAATGCTGGATGGACTAGGGAAATCTGATTAGAGTGAGAAGTGGAGGATCCTGGCATCATGTTATAAACTGATCATATAGGGCTGCTGGCTGGTTGGCTGTCCAAGGAGAAAAGATTTTCATATGAATTACCCACTTTTTGGTGTGTAACTGTATCCATAACTTCATCAATTACAAAATGACAATTTTTTTAAAATTACTTTGTATATCCAACACAAAATTTTGAATAATGATTACAAATGAAGTTACCATAAATTGTTCCACCTCAGTGATTCTTAAATTGTCTTTTAAATATCATCGATTCCCACTAGTTGTTTCTTTGATGGCTCGTTGGGCTTTTATTCAACTGCAAGAGATTTTATGCAGTTTCTCATGAATAATTTAATTCATGCCATTGTCTTTTAAATATCATCGATTCCCACTAGTTGTTTCTTTGATGGCTCGTTGGGCTATTATTCAACTGCAAGAGATTTTATGCAGTTTCTCATGAATTATTTAATTCTTGCCCTATTTCTTCCTTCCACAATGGCATGGCTTGGTAATGTGTTGTCTAATATAGATGGACCCTTTAATATGCTTGGTAATTTGTTGCCAAATATAGATGGACTCTTTAATACGCTTGATGCATTTTGACGTGTGGCGGTAAATGTATTCTATGATTATCTCTATTTATTTTCATTAGTATGGTGGATGGTTTGCGATATTATTTGTTACCACGCTTAAGTTCAATGATACTAATATCATACTCATCGGTATCCCATGTAAAATGCAGTTATGAAAGAGCCGATCCAAATTATGTGATGTTGATCCCTACGAAAGAACATATTGCTGAAGGTATTCTTCGGAATCTTGACAAGAGACCATTGCTGGAAAGTGACGTTACTTCTGGGAATTTTGAAGCAATTCCCAAAAGATTGCAACCCATGGATAAGAATATCTTGTAGATTGAGTTGATCTGAATTGGAAGTGTATATGGAACCATCCAAGATGAAAACATTGCCTCGTGTTGAAAATTATGGATTTACCATAGAGAATCCATACTGTTTATCTTTCTTAAGAAGGATGACTATTAAGAACCTGTAAATTGGTCGACATTATATAACCTCACTAGTCATGATATAACTATTAAATGTGAAGACATGATACTGAAGACAGATTTATCACCGTATTCTTCTTTCGATTGTAATTGTAATTGCTCCCCTTTTCAATTACTTTTTTTAACACTGCTCCAAAGCCACGTTGCATTGGTGGACAAACACTGAGGCTTTAAAAACATTTTCTTAATTACCTTTCATACCATTAAAGGTCGAGAGATTGCACAAGCCCATTTATCATTCTATTCGTTGTTGATGGTGAATGGGATATTACTGGATGTGCACTTTTGGGGAAGCATTACAAAAGCACTTATAAGAAGAAGAGGAATGTGGCGCAATTTTTATGTTGCACCATTTCAAATAATTTGAAGAATTTGGAATAGTTAAAATTAGCATTAGATCAATTTTAACTCTGGTTTTATGGAACACCGAGAGAGATCACTTGTTTAAAATACCAAACAGCCCCAAAATGGTGAGGAATGATGCAATATAGGACTGTTTCATATTCATATTTTTTTAATAGTTGGTATCTTTTCAAATATATACATGTGAAAGAGAATTATCATCATGTATTTTACATGTTAAATCTAGAGTGGGTAGAGTATGTATATTTTTATAAACTTGGATATCTAGATTAGCATATGGAGAGGGGATTCCTATCTTACAAACAAGAAAATCTCATACACTAATTTAATATCTAGTATAACAATAACTTTTAAAATTAAAATTAGATGATTATTATTATTATTTATTATATTTTGTTGACATATGTTGATGTTACAAATAGATGAATGAAGCAAATACTAAAATCTCTTGAACTTTGAATACCCTCGTTGCTGCCACTATAACGCCAAAAGTATATTCAACCACCTGCATTATCACCTGTTTTTTTTTTTTTACCACATGTTGAATCGGTAACTACTTAGACTAATCTAAGGGAGATCCAGGTGGATCAACCCTCGTTGCTGCCACTATAGCACCAAGAGTTCAACCCTCGTTGCTACCACTATAACACCAAGAGTATATCCAACAACCTGCAAGCCAGATATATCAAATTCTTATGATTTATTCTTATGATTTAACAAGAAGCTCGACTCATGGATAAGGGGAATCTACTCCTTGAGCCGAGATCATAGGAGGACACTATACATGAGATTTGAACTGTAGTCTTGTGGCTTCACCCAACAAGACTTACAGTTAAACCACACATCATTGTATATTATATCACATGAATATTTAATGCCAAACAATGAAAATTTAATAAGGGTCAACTTTTTAAAATGATTATTTTGGTTACGTATTAAATCTTTTACAAATCAAAAGTTTTCACTCTTACTTATAATCCATGGATATTCTTGTTAAATCCACCCTATTTTATTATAACTTGTTATTCATTTTATATTATCTAATTATTGGAGTAGATAGAAAAGCTAGTTAAATCAACTTTCTCTTAAGACAAATTTTGTGAAAATATATAAAAGAAATGTGGAACAGTTTTAGCTCCATAAATTTGGTGCAATAGGTGCAATAGGATTGTAGATTTTCTAGTCAACTTAGGTGTAGCTTTTCCGGCCTTCGAAAAAATTTATGGTCATTTGATGAGAACCATGTGAATATTTAGTGGAAAATGGAGGGTGACTATGTTAAGTTGTGCATTATATAAGTCATTGTTATCTTTTTTGGTTCTATATAGTTTTCCCTCAGGTTTTTGTGTGTATGATGACAATGGTTTTTGTGTGTATGATGACAATGGATGGAGATTATGTTAAGTTGTGCATCATATAAGTCAAGTGTTATCTTTTTTGGTTGGATATAAACTTCTCTCACCTTTTTGTATTTATGATGACGAGATTTAATGAAAATGAAAAGTGTATTTTCTTTCTAGAGGCTATATTAAGTTGTGATTAAACGGGCATTATATAAGACATTGTTATCTTCTTTGATTCTTTATAGAGTTCTTTCACATTTTTGTGTATATGGTAACAAAGATTATTGATGCTAACACTATATATGTATGCGAGCAATGCTACTTACAATACAATAGTGAGCAATCACAACTTGTATCACTTAAAATAAAATGCAATTAATATAACAATTAGTAGCTGCAAGTAGAGTCCCATGCAAATTTATTGTACAATATTGAGTAGTTACGACTTGTATCGGTTACAAAAAAAAATACAATTAATATAACAATTAGTAGTTGCAAGTAGAGTCCTATGAAAATTTAATGTAAGCAATTTGGAATAATTTGTTTTCAAGAATTGAAGGTAAAAATGTATAACAAGGATCTCCCTTAAAAAAATTTCCATTTCTTCCATAATCATAAACAAACAATTTGGACTGATTTTTTTTTTTTTTTTTTTTTTTTACAGAATTGAAAGTAAAAATATATAGTAGAGTTCTATTTAAGAATTTTCTTTGTGTTTGATAATCATAAAACCAAATCCATATGTTAAACTTATGATCAAAATATTATCAATGTGAAAATGTTAGAAATTGATTGAGGTAACATATTTAAATAATCATGATTTTTGTATTGTTATGATTTGATGGAATTTATTAAAATCAAGTGTTGAATTAAACTTTCTAATCAAATCAATTTTTAAAATTGATTCCAAGATATTTGAAAGTTCATTGGAAGATTAGAGTAGAGTGTTTTTTGATGTTTCATGTTCTTGAAAAAATGAAACATAACCAATTTCACATTATTATTTTTTTAGCTGCTGCAAGAGACTGTCCTTCTATTCCATTAATCCAAAAGTAAAGTTACAATACATACAAAAAACTTGACCTTGTCAAGGACTTTGGAAGAAAACAAGGGCAATCTGCCCAAGAGAAGGCTTGCCACACTAACTAAAGGATAAATCACCCCTCAACAAAAACCCTCGGTAAACTATTAATTCTTAGTTAGACTCCACGAACCCAACCATCAAAACCGCTCATAGCGGGAAAGTACAAGCGGCCCCACAAAAGTACACGCCAAAATCTAATTGTCGAAACCATCTATAGAAATGGACGTCTTGGGGAAAAATCGGGAAGCCAAGCTGCTCGAGCATTAAGGCGCAATGGAGGGTGGTTTTACGTACCCCACCCTTGCCACGTGCTGAGATCCTAGTGGAATCGCTCTCAACAATCCCAAACCACTTCCCATACAAAAGTTCCATGATCAATTGGAAACTGTTTAAACCCTGGTTTTTCATTCCGTAAGAGGAATGCCGTAGAATTTTCGTCACTGGAAAGATCAAATCAGCCTTCCCTCGAAGCCTAACTTTGGGATTGGTAACAGAAACTGCCACCAACTGAAAATTAAACACCATGTTGCAAATCCAAGGGGAGAAGAGACTGGGTAACTTACACCAAAGGGAAATATAACCGCTCAGAGATTGCCCTTCTGTCAGATTCCAACCGAAGAACAGTGTTTGAACTTGCATAAAAAGCTTCAATTTGTGTCTTTACCTCTAACCCAATGTCTGAAAATTTCTCTATCCTCTGTCGCTTGTTCATTGCAGATAACTTTTAGTCTGCTTTGAGGCGACTCCTGCCACTTCATCTCTATCTTGCGTTCAGTATTAACCACGCCTTGGTTGGCAAGTAAATCCGCTAGTTTATTGGCTTTCTGACGAACATGATTGAAGCTTACAGTTCGAAGACTTCATAGATGATTTTGAATTCTTTGGTACACTTGAATTAGTTTCCAGTGTTTTGAGACCCTTTCTAGCACTGCTCCACAACTGATTCTCTTAACCGCATTTATAGAGATCTTTGAGTCTGCTACGATAATGACAATTGAGTTGTGATTTAGTTGAAGAAGCTCTAGACAATGTTCCAATGCCATTAGTTCAACCATGTTGTTGGTGGCTCTACCTAAATGGCAGTGGAAGGTAAAGATTATAGTCCCTTCTTCATCTCTTAACACCCTTCCACAACTTGCTGTTCCAGGGTTGCTTTTGGAAGCACCATCAATATTGCATTTCAAATAACCTTTCGGTGGAGGATGCCAGAACTCCTTTTCCGTTTCCCAATCTCTTTCCTTTCTGCTATGTCCTTGGTGAGTGATCCCATGTATGCCCAGTTGCCTAAGAGTTCTCAAATAATTCATTGTGGGAGGATTCTGGGGATGAGCGTGCACCGTGGTGGAAACTGTCTCCTTAATCTGTTTCAAGATCAGATCTATCAGGCGAAGAGGAGTGGTTTTTTCATCCTTGAAAATTCTTTTATTTCTTTCTTTCCAAACATTCCAGATGAGGAAGCTTGGCGTAAAGGTCCAGGCTAGATTAAAGATCTCATACTCCGAAAAGTTTTTTCTCCACCTGTTCAGGGTATTAATGATGCTGCCTTTATCTCTATCTATCTGTTGAAACACTGTATCAAAAGAATCCCACAGCGAGGTGGTGTAGGTGTAGCTGTTAAGAATATGTTCCATTGTCTCCTCTTGAGCTTCACATAACCGACATCTAGAAGGCCCAGAAACCCCTCTTTTCCGAATATTATCCCAAGTTAGAATTTTCTTGTGATGGACTAACCACATGAAAAGCTTGATCTTCATCCACCCTTGGTGGCTCCATAGTTGATGCCAAGATTTTGCCAACACACAGGGATCTAGGTTCAGGGGAATTCTTTTTGCTTCCTTGATATTAAAGGTACCTTCTTTGTTGAGGCCCCATCTTAGCTGATCCTGCCCCTCTCTTACCAAAATCTTCGTTTGTTTCAACATACTCATGAGTTCCTCTACTTTTGTTTTTATGGGGCTACCTCTCTGCAGTCAATTTTCCTCCAGTTGCTCCACTTCCCTGAGTCATGAGGAAGATTCCAAAAGTCTTTAACTTTTATTAATCCTTGGGAATCTGTTTCCTACTTGAGGCTTCTAAAGCCCTCTCTTATCAGTGTTGGTTCTTGTTGCCATTTATCTTCCCAGAAGAGAGCTAGATCTCCTGCTCTAATTTCCGAGAAATTGTTGTTTTGAACTAGGCTTCTATTTTCCTAAGCTTTCTTCCAGATGTGAGAGCCTTTTACGTGTCTAGACATTCTTATAAGGTCACTTGTCTGCCAGGCACTTGCATATTCTTCTTTCCATAATTTGGCCCATTGAGCCTCTGGTTCTTTAACCCATCTCCACCAGAGCTTGGTGCCTAAAACATTACTCAGAATTCCCTGATCATCTAAGCCAATACCCCCGTGACATTTGGGTTTACAGATTTTTTCCCAAGAAACCAAGGCCCATTTCTTCCTTGTTTCCTCCTTGCCCCAAAGAAAGTCTATTTGGATTTTCCTAAATTGCTGTAAGACTCCTTTGGGAGCAGGAAGGGCAGATAAGAAGAAAACGGGGATAGATTGTAGAACGACCTTTGTCAGAATCAACCTCCCAACTAGGTTCAATGATCTGAAAGTCCATTTTTTGACTTTGTCATGCATCTTATTGAGCACCGGTTCCCAAATACTATTATGCAGTGGTCTAGCTGTCAGGGGAATTCCCAAATACTTTGATGAGAGGGACTCTCTTTGAAAGCTCAGAATTCTGGAGATATTTCTTTGAATTGCAATGTTAGTATTAAAGAAAAAAAAAATTGATTTGGAGAGATTGACTTCCATACCTATAGCCAAGGGAAAGTTATTTAGGATTTGTTTGTACGTTGAAGCTTCTTTGACTATGGGGATACCCTGCAGCATGGTGTCATCCACAAATTGTTGGTGAGTCATTGCTTGACCATTCTCTGTTAATTGGAGGCCCTTGATTTTTCCTGAGACTTTGGCTTGATTAATGGATCTGCCTAGACCTTCCATCATGAGGATAAAGAGAAAGGGAGAGAGTGGGTCTCCCTGCTTGAGGCATTTGGAAGGAGAAAAGATCTCTGAGAGCGATCCATTCACCAGAATAGAAAAACTGGAAGAAGTGACCAGAGCCATAACCCATCTGACCCAGTTTTGATCAAATCCAAAAGTAGTAAGGATCTTCTTGATATAAAGCCAGTTCACCTTGTCATATGCTTTTGCAATATCTAATTGCATGATCATATCAGCCTGCGTTTCGCTGGTAAGCATATGAACCACCTTGTGGGCTTGAATAATGTTATTTAGGATTTGTCTTCCTTCCACATAACCAGATTGTTCCCCTGAAATTAAAGCCGGAAGAAGAGGTTTGAGTCTGCTAGCCAAAATCTTGGAAGTAATTTTGTAAACAACATTGCATAAAGAAATGGGTCTAAACTTATCAGGAGTTAGGGCTGAGTTTGGGGATCAGTGAGATGGAGGTGTTGAGGGCTATTAGAATGGTCCTATTTCTTCTGGAGTCCTCTACAACATTTAGAATATCCTATTTGACAACATTCCAGTAGGCCTTGAAAAAGTCCACATTAAATCCATCTGGACCTGGAGCTTTGCCATTCTGCACATCTTTGATAACCTCACTAACTTCTTCTTCAGATACAAGTTTATTTAGGTTAAAATTATCCTCTCTAGACACTATTTTAGGCATATATTTTGTAATTTCTTTTATGCATTGTTCTCTGTCTAGATTATTTTCCTTTGTGATGCCTTTGAAATGTTCTACCATCACAGCTTCGATATTCTTATGAGAGGTCTGAAGCTCCCCATTCTCATTCAATATCAAAGAGATTCTATTGTGCGCTCTATTGGCCATGTTAGATCTATGGAAAAATTTGGTGTTTCATTCACCTTCTTTGAGCCATTGAACTCTAGACTTTTGTCTCCAAAAGATTTCATCTTGTTTCCATAAATTCTCCCATTCTTGATTGTGTTTATTAGCTTGTTCACTTTTGACTCTATCAAAACCATCTTTGATCAGTGCTTGGTTTAGTTCCTGTAGTTTAATTTTCACTGACTTTTTATCTACAAAAATATTTCCAAACTCCCTCTTGTTCCAATCTTTGAGTTTGAGTTTTATGTACTTTAGTCTTTTATGGAGGAGAAACATTTTGGTACCATGGATCTGCAGATCTTCTGACCACCATTTTTCAATGTTGTTGATGAAATCTGGGTGGGAGACCCAGATGTTCTCAAATCTGAAGGGTCTATTCCTGGGAGAATCGATCCCTTTGATCTCTAGTTAAATTGGCCAGTAATTAGAGCCTCCATATGGGAGCACATTGGAAGTTATTTCTTTATTAGTGAGCATCAGCTCCTCTGAGATAAAAAAATCTGTCTAACTTGGAGGCAACCTGGGCATCACCTCCTTTTTTGTTATTCCAAGTAAAAAGACCGTTGTGCATTTCAGAGTCAACCAATTTCATATCTTCTGTAAATGATTGGAACACCACTGAATCTTTGCTTAGCAACCTAGTTCCTCCTTTTTTTTTTTTTTCTGAAAGAGACTCTTTCATGTTGAAATCTCCTCCCATGATCCAAGGGATTTCATTATGTCTACTTCTGAGATCAGCCAGGGAGTCAAGAAATTTGAGTTTCTCATCTATTCATTGAGGCCCATAAACATTTGTAACCAGGAAGGTGTCTGACATCCCCACTGGATTGATGATAACTGAAAGATAATTTCTTGATGCCTCCACATCTATTATGCTGACTTTTTGGGGGTTCCACAGAGTGAGAATGCCCCTAGCTGTGTTCTCTGCTTTAACTTCTAGAAACTCAAATCTGATAAGCCATTTTCTATGGATTTGTTTTAATTTCTGAATGGAGCATTTTGTTTCTTGAATGAAGATTATGTCCAGCAATGCTTGCTTCATTATGTTACTTAGCATTCTTTGTTTTCTCTTTGTTTTCTTTTACTTCCTAGACCTATGCTATTCCAAGATATGAACTTCATAATTAAAGATTTGTAAAGGAGTAACTGGTTAGATCTTTCATCCTACTAGAATCTATCATTAGCTTTCCACACTCCATCAAGAGCTCATTTTGCTTTTTCTTGCCCCTCTTCTTTCCTGGATTTCTGGTAGCTAATCCTGGAGTTGATTTCATTGTTTTCACCCCTCTGGTCTCCTGTTTGTGAATGTTTTTACCTTTATCCAGTCCTTTTTCTTGCGTTTTCCATAAAAACAACTGTTGTATCCTGTTTCATTCTTCTTGAGGTAGTGATTCTAATCCTCCTTTGGTTCCCTGCATCAGGAAACCTTCCAGATCCAGGTGTTCTTTGTCAAGTATTTCTTGTAGTTCATGACCTTTCAGATCTGTTTCAATTTGGGTCATTTCCTGATCCATCTCCATTTCTATTTCACTTATCATCACTTCTTTTTGAGAACCACTCTCTTGGGATTGTTTATTTTCCTCTTCTTTTTCTTTATTATTAGAACCTTCCTTCTGATATTGGTTTTCTCTTGTGTTTTCTTCATTCTCTTCCAACACTTGCAACTTGTTCTCACTGACCTTCTGCTCCTCGTTATATTGTTGCTTCATCCCCTTTTTTCCCCCCTCTTCCTTTACTTGCCACTTTTTGAAAGCTTTTTGTGTCCTTCGTTGTATTAAGTTTATCTTTGTTGTCTACTTTATTGAGAGGGTAGTCCCTAAACAGATGTCCATGTTCATGGCACCTATGGCATCTAAAGGGGATATGCTCGTAATCCATTGTCTGCACCCACTCCTCATCAAAAAATTCTAGGATAACTTCATCTGGAAGCGCTCCTAATAGATCCATTTCCACACATATCCTTGCAAAGGAGGTGTATTTTCCTCTTCTTGTGGCTTCATAAGCTTTGACAAAACACCCTAGTTTATTGCCAATGGCAGTTAGTGATTCAGTTTGCCAATAATCAAGAGATAGAGAATAGAGCCTTACCCATACTGGAACCGAAGAGAAAGTCTCCCACTCTGGGACAAAGTTCATCCTCCATGGCCTCATATAGAGACCCGCTCCTGCAAAGAAGTAGGGTCCTCCTTCAAATATTTTGTCTTTGTCTTTGATATTTGAGAACACCACTGTGAAAAATCCTTTTGACCCAAGATGTAGGTCAATGCTTCCTTTGAGTTTCCAGTGATACTTGATCCACGTCTATAAAGTTTTTTCAGTTGGCCACAGTCCCATGAATTTACAGAAAATGGCGTAGATCCCCATGTGTTCCTTGTGTGCTTGCAAAGCAAGATCATTTAATATTACTCTAGGAGAGATTTCTTCTTTTGGTTTGCATGGTCCTTTTTGTTTTTTGTCTCTTGAACCATGACCTTTGTCTTCTTCCTCTTTGTCCTTTGTGCAACTGTTTTTCTTGGTTTTGGTCCTATCTGCTTCCTTCTCATTATCTCCGTTCCTGCCATTCGTACAACCTTTGTTATTCCCCATCAGTGATTTACTTCTGCTGGCAACTGCGTCTTTGTAGGAGGGAGCCGAGCTCCCTCCTCTACCGCTCTCCATTGGAGATGAACTCTGCTAATTTCTATAACCCTATCCGCTTCGCTTCGGCTCTCCACTTTCCACTTCCTGATGCACCCACCAACCAATTTCACATTATTATTAAAGGATAGAATAGAGAAAAAGAAAAAGGAGAGGAAGAATTAAGAAAATAAAATGAGAAGGGAAGGGGTGAGAGAGAGCAATTTAGAGAAAGGTTGTGGGTGGAGGTTTTTCAAATAGCAATTTAATTTGATACAAATAGATAGAAATCATGGTCACTAATTTATTGAGTAGGTATTAAGGTTTTTATATCTGGTCTTTTAGTGTAAATTCTCTACCTTGTGTACCATTGGATTTTTTTGTTATTAGAATTTGCTAGCCAGTAAATGTTCCATTTGGTAGCATTTGCATTGAGACCAACTACTTCAGTTATAAACATTGAGGAGAATTGAAGACTTTGAAATCAAAGGAAAAGAAAGATAATTGGTAATATGTGACCTAAAACAAAATGAGGGAACAATGGAAGAAGATTCAATACCTTAATGAACTCTCAACTCTTTTTTTTCGAAGAGTCACTTTAAATATAGGGATTTTTAGCTACAATAGAATATAGAAATTTGAGAATCTATTTGATTGTATTATTATAATGGAAATGCCTTTTAGTATGAGAAATTAAAGGGTACCTTAAAGCTGAAATTTGTTTAAACTACATGTAGTTTTGTCCAAGTATATGTAAAAGAGAGTTAGAAATGACCACAATGATATCCAAATGTGGTGTAATCTTATTACCAAACTCAAAGATAAATTGTCCATTCAAGCTATTTATGAAGACAAGGTTGAACAATTTTTTTGATATGTAAATAATTTGAAATTTCTATTTAAGATGAACTAAAATTGCATATGAAGAATTCAAATGTGGTGTAAGCTTATTACCAAACTCAAATGTTAAATTGTCCATTTGAGCTATTCATGAAGACAAGGATGAACAAATTTTTTGATGTAAATAATTTGAAATTGCTATTTAAGATGAACTAAAATTGCATATGAATAATTCAATAGAAAAAATATATCATTGTTTTTAAAGGTTGGAAAATTATTATGCAAAGGAATGGACATAAAAGGTCTAGTGTGCAAATAGGTGTTACCTTATAAAGGTAGAGGAATCACCTTTGCCACAAGAGGGGGGGATGTTAGATGGAGGTTATAAATTTCAAAAAGTAGTCATTTTTTTTTTATCAATGAAGAGAAAGAGGCAAAGAATTTTACCAAAGGAAGAAAATAAATTGGAAGAGTTGGCCTAAGGAGGTCAATCATTTTCTTAGATGCGGAGTATATCATAGATGTTTGAATGCTCAAGCGAAGATAACATATTTAGTATAAAGGTTAAGTCCAAATGAAAGTAGCATTGGTGGTTAATTTATTTTTCCTATGAAAAATCTTGCATGACAACCAACGAGATGCCTCCCCATATATATTTTGTAAACTTGTTAACATGTATTGTGAAAATTGAGCAATCAAAAAGACCAAGACAACTTGAAATAGTTTGGTATAGTATGTATCATAATGAAAGCTTTCTTTTATAAGATTATAAACAAGTCAAATCAATCCACTTTATGAATGTGGGATAGTTTGAGAAATAAGAGTAAAGTGAAATAAAGTATAAAAGATAAAATAACTATGCCTAAGTCTAATATCTAATTGACCATTTTAAGCTAATATTTACTTTAACACCATCTTTTAATGGTCAATCTACTAACTATACCAAGTTTATCTTGGCATTTTACATATTTTTCAAAACCCATAAGACTTTATGAGAACCTCGACAATTTGGTCCTCTATGGGACAATATTGCAACTTGACATATATAGCCTACACAAGTTTTCTAATGAAGTAACACTGTACTTGAACTTGTTTGATACACTTGTGGAATATTGGAATCTTTGCAAGTTTAATCACACCTTCATTGTCATATACAAGGGTGTTAACTTTGTTTGTTGCATCTACATATCTAAAAGTATCCTCTTCAACCAAACTTCCTCATGCTCCTTTCACTACTCCTTGATATTCTACTTATGTTGATGAAAGGGCTACAATATGTTGCTTCTCATTAGTCCATGTGACCACCAATACCAAGGATGATAACCTATCTACAAGTGGATTTTCTATCATTGATAAAACCTGTCCAATTTAAAATTGTATACCAACATGGCCAAAGGTTTTCACTTTCATTGTACATTTCCAAACATATCTCAACACTTTCTTCAACATAGTCTAGTGCTCCATTGGTGCTATCGTGAGTCTAGAAATGTAACTCATAATGAAACTCAAATAAGGTCTAATGGTTGTAATACATATCAAGCTACCCACTAGTTACCTATATGTTGACCCATTAATTGCTTTGGAGAAAAATGTTACTACCTATTTCCCAAACTTCTACACCTAGACAATAGTGTAGGAGGCTTATATTAGTCATGTCAAAAGTTTTGTTCATATTAGATATGATTTTTTCTATGGCACTTTTCTCACTACTTGTAATAATGATATCATCTACATATATGATTGGAAGGATGATATTATTTCCAACTCTTTTGATATACATATTGGAATTTCAAGGACTTCAATTGGACCCACATTCATCCAAGCATTTTTCAATCTTGTTTTACCGTACCCTAGGTGTTTGATTTAGACAATATAGCACCTCCTTTATTCTACAAACCCAATATTCCTTCCTTGAAAATTGAAAACCCTATGGTTGATACATGTGCACCTCCTCTTGCAAGTCTCCATTGAGGAATGCCCTCTTCACAATTGTTTGATGGACCTTCTAGCCAAATTGTGTTGCCATGGAAAAAACAAGTTGGATAGGGCTCATCTTTGTTATAGGGATAAAGGTATCCATGTAATCGAGTCCCTCGTATTAAGAGGACCCATTTTCAATTAATCGTGCTTTGTACTTTTCAAGTGTACCAT
>APFE031390705.1:0-11841 GCA_000404065.3 Pinus taeda | reverse complement strand
TTTTAGGAGTGTCTTGAATTCTCACATTAGTTTCCTTTTTCCTACTCTTTCTTGCTATACTACTCTCAAGAATTTCAGGTGGATCTTGAAAATAATTTCTCACCAAAAACCGTTCCCAGGTATCCCTCTTTTTCATCAATTGGTCTTCAATTAAAATTTTCACCAGCCCGTGATGATACAAGTGGGGTTATATGTCCTCTATATTGTTTTGGACAGCTGTGCACATCTTTTTCAAGCTCAATAATAAAAAGTAAGGCAGATTTAGGGTTTGATTCTCTAAAAAGTTCATCAACAGTCGGGTGTGATACATATACATTGCTCCAAAATGACCTTCACATGTAATGAAATTTTGAATAATCAACAGTAAACTGGCCCACTTCTCTTCTAAAGCATGGATAAGAATTCCTCATTTAAATATAGTTACATCCATACCTGGATTGTGTAAGATAACCCTCCAAGCCTTCTCGTCAAAGCTCTTGTTCTTGAACCAACATTCTCCCTCCTGAGGGAGTTCTGTAGTAGCTGCTATGGATGCCTTGGTAACTGTAAACTTGAGGTCCCCAATTTCCACCTCCAGGCCGTTAAAAGACCTCGCAAAAGCTTTTGTAATCTCCTTATTATAGCCTTTGAACTTTTGAATAAACCGAATCCATTGTGATTTTTTCAATATGTTCTTTACTTGCGGGTACCCCTCCATAAACTTGGGCCCTTCCAGTTCTGCCCTCAACAACAGACCCATTCTTTCCTTCTGTTCTAACAATTCGTCTACATGAGAAGGGTTTAGCGGAGGTGAGATGGCTGGATTAGTGGGAGTGAACAGGGTTTATGGAGAAAACCGGTGACTGTAAGCGGAAAACAGAGGACAAGCAGTGGAAGTGAATTCACGGAATGGAGCGGAGACTTATGTGAACGAGGTGGTAATGTAGTCGTGGCTCCAATAAAATAGTAGGGGAGTGAAGTGAACTCGGCAAAATTTTTAAAATGGATGGCTGTGGAGTAGACATAAACAGATTCATGAAATGGATGTGGAATTTATGTGGTGGAAGAGAGTCGTAATCAAATCGGCCACGTCCCATAATTATAGGTGGAGTGTAGAAATGCAGCCAAAAACGAGTTAAATCCGAGGATTAATCATGAGGCCGTTGGAAAAATAAATGCATGGTCTGTGGAGGAATTTCGTGGAATGGTTATGGAGGCTATCACGCCAATCATTGCATATAGTGGAGCTTGTGATTTAATAACTATGCAAAAATGTGTTTTGAATGCCATTTGAAATAAGTTTCTACTCATACCTTGGAATGTTTGCTACTTGTTGTCCATAACTTTTGATCAGCTGCCCCTTTTTGATGCCTTAGGTGCCCCATGTCTTCATAATATGTCCTCGGTCATACTTGCATTTGATTTTTATTATTTTTGCCTATTATCTAACTGCCAATGTTGAATGATAGGGTGCTAGCTACAAAAACACAACTAGCTGCGGAAACTGACTGAACGATCATATGACTAGATGAGATGGATGAATGATGATTGAATGAATGAAAATGGTCATAAAAACTTTTATTGGTGGAATGAAATGAGATGAATGAAATGGAGTGGAATGAAATGGAGTGGAGTGGAATGAAAATGAAGTGGAATGGAATGAAAATGAGAAAGAAAGAGAGATTTTTTTTTTTTTTTGGAAAATATAGGGCGTCAGGAGTTCCTGATTTTTGCCCTGTATTTTCTGGATAAGACTACCAATCAGTGATTGGTTTTCAGGCTTATACAAACTTATTATTATTTTTTTTAGAACAGAAAAGAACAAAGGTTAGGCTGGTGGAGAAGAAGGATTCTTCTTCACTAGCCTTATTGTAGAACTATCTTGAAATATTTTGACAAATTCCTCTTTTGAGAGTGACTTATGATAGATCTTTAATCTGTGGCCATTCACAATAAGAGGAGTTTGATGTTCATCAATGGTTTTGATTCTTACCACTCCATTGCTAAAGACTTTGTCAATCCCATATGGCCCAAGCCAATGAGTCTGAAATTTTCCTTTGAAGTCTTTAAACTTGGAATCAAATAGTAATGCCCAATCTCCTTCTTGAAACTTTTTCTCTTTGATGTATTTGTCATGCCACTTAGCTCTTTGATATTGAACTAGACAGTTCTTAGGATTGCTTGTTGTCTGATCTCGTCTAGTTCATTCAATTGCTCCATTCTATGCTTTTGGGCTTCTGATAGATCCATCCCCAACTGAACTGCCATCTTGAAGGTTTTGACTTGGAATTCAATGGGGAGTAGGACTTCTTTCCCATAAAAAAGTTCATAGGGAGAATGTCCTGTTGTATTTCTCCATGTAGTTCTGTAGGCCCATAAGGCTTCAGGAAGCCTTTCTGCCCAATCTCTTCTATGTAGATGAACAGTTTTGGTGATGATGCTTTCGAGAACTTTATTTGTAGACTCCACCTGACCATTTGCTTGCGAATGGTAAGGAGTAGATCTTCTGTGCTTGATTTTGTGTTCTTCCATCAACTTCTCCACTAGGTTGGATGTGAATTGACTTCCCTGATCTGTCACAATTTCTCTTGGAACACCAAAGCAAGTAAAAATATCCTCATAAAGAAAACTAACAACTAAATTTTCAGTAGCAGAAACTAACACTTTGGCTTCTACCCATTTAGTGACATAATCAGTACATACGAATATATACTTCTTTTGTCTAGATGGTGGATTAATAGGTCCAATGAAATCTAAAGGCCATTTTTCAAAGGGTTCGATGAGTACCTGTGGTTGCAATGGCATTTCATTTAAAAGGTTAGGTTTCCCTACTCTTTGGCAACTGTCACACCTTTTGACATATTGTTTGCATCTTTGAAGAGGGATGGCCAAAAATATCCTAAAGAGAGGATTTTATAGGCTATCCTTTTGTCAGCAAAGTGTCTGCCGCATGGTTCATCATGACATGCCTTGAGAATATCAGGCATTTCATCTTCCCTAACGCATCTTCTGATCACAAGATCTGGCCCTATTTTAAACAACTCGTTAGAAATCCATGAATATTTTGAACTCTCATGAATAATCTTTCTTCTTTCACTAGGAAATAAATGTGGAGGTAGTTTCCCTGTAATCAAATAGTTAGCAATATCTGCATACCACGGAGTCTTAGTAGTTACTGCAAACAAATATTCATCAGGAAACTTATCCTCTACAGGAGAATCTTCTTTAGTATTCTGAATCCTAGACAAGAAATTAGCTACTGTATTTTGTTTCCCTGGTCTATCCAACACAGTAATATTGAATTCTTGTAAAAGTAGGAGCCATCTTGTAACTCTGCCATTAGTAACAGGTTTGTTCATTAGATATCTAATCGCAGAATGATCAATATGAATAAAAGTTTCATAGCCTATTATATAATGTTTGAACTTATTGATTGCATGAACAACAACTAAGAATTCTTTTTCAGTTACACTATAGGTCAACTCAGTGGGAGTCAAATTTTTACTGGTATAATAAATGGCATAAGGGACTAAATATTTTTGACCCAACATAGCTCCTAGAGCTGTATCTGAAGCATCTGTAGAAATATGGAAAGGGAGTTTCCAATTTGGTCCTATCAAGATAGGTGCTTCAAGTATTCTTGTTTTCAAAGTTTCAAATGTTGATTGACAATCAGGATCCCATTTGAATTCATGGTCTTTTGTAAGCAGTTTGAAGAGTGGAGATGCTATTTTGGTGAACTTTTCTATAAATCTTCTATAATATCCGATAAATCCTAGAAAACTTCTAACATCTCTTTGACAATTTGGAATAGGAAACTTGGAGATGACTTCAACTTTTGATCTATCAACTTTAATCCCATCCCCTAAAATGTGATGTCCTAAAACAATACCTTCAGTAAACATCATAAAGCATTTTTCATGGCTTAATGAAAGGTTTGTTTCTTTACATCTTATAAGTACTTTTTCCAAATTTTCTAATGCTTCTTCAAATGAGTCACCATAAACTGTAAAATCATCCATATAAACCTCTACACAAGCATGGATTAGATCAGAAAAAATTCCTAGTACTACTCTTTGGAATGTTGCAGGTGCATTACATAGTCCAAAAGGAAGCACTCGATAGGCAAAATTTCCCCATGGACAGGTAAATGTGGTCTTATCTTGATCCTCAGGTGCTACCTGAATTTGATTATAACCACTAAAACCATCCAGAAATGAAAAATACTTTTTGCTTGCTAATGTATCTAATACTGTTGGCATTATGGGACAGGTTTGGCAGGTTTGGTGCTATTGCATAGGTGTTGTCCTTGATGGCAACTCACTATGGTGACAGGTCTCAGTTCAGGGCCTCAAAATGAAATAAAAATATATATACGCAAGTTCTCCGTGACGAAGGCACGTATACACGCAGGTTAGTCATTCAAAAGTTGCGTATGCGTATACACGCACTTTCATGTAGGGAAAAAGCGTGTACATGTGGAGACATGTGGGAGATCTCATTTTTGGTCCGTGGTATTTTTTCCTTGGTATTTGAACCTATGGTTTTGGACCTTGGTATCTCGTCTGATGTGTTGATCCCAAGTATTGGGTCCTTGGTATTGATCTATTATGGTTTTGGGCTGTGGTATTGTGAAAGGCAAGATTATAAAAGAGGAAGAAGACCATTAGGCAAAGGATTATCTGATTTATTGAAAATCTGATAACATGCTAGATCGGGAATACTAGTGATTGGGTTATGGTGCAGATCTGGATCTGAATGAAGAAGTAACCTGAGCGCAAAAAGGAAGGATAAGTTCTCTTGATGGGTCAAAATCTTAAAGCTTGAATAGTGGTATCTCTGTATGATTTTGATATGTAATATGTGGTGCACGCTTGATCTATAAATATGATAATCTAGGCTAACTAATGTTTGAATGATTGAAAGAGTGAATTATCCTTTATAGATCTATACACAAGTTTAGTGAAGCTAAGGCACGTATACACGCAGTTTCTGCAAGTGAAAGAAGCGTATACACTGGTTGGTCTCGACATAGAACCGTATACACGTAGTTTCTGCAAGTGGAAGAAGCATATATGTAGGTTGGTCTCGACAAAGAAGCGTATACACGCAGTTTCTGCAAGTGAAAGAAGCGTATACACAGGCTGATCTCGACGCAGAAGCATATGCATGCAGGTTTCTGAATAGTGAAGTAGCGTACGTCTCTTGAATTTTTTTTTAGCTACTTCTGCTGTTTAGCTACAGTGTTCTGGGTTCATAATTGGTGTGTGATTACTGTTACTATGTTCTGGGTACAGCAGTCGGAGAAGTGTTTATTTGATTCAGTACTAATTGCTGAAAAGGAGATTGTTTGATGATTCGATCCAGTCTGAAAATTTATGAAACGTGGCCCCTAGAAGAAAAGAGAGGGTTGTATCTCTCTGCAGGTTGCAGCCTGCGTACTAGTAAAGGACTGCACCAGTACATAATCATTGTAAAAGAAGTTTCTAATTGAAAAGATAGAGACATATTGCAGCAGTTAGTTTTCACCCACATTGGGTTTCCACCTTATATCTTGTGTTCTTGTGTGTGATTATCTTCTGCTCTATTTTACTATTCCTAGTTACTGTTTATATTATTCTGATGTATAGATTAATGTTCAACATCTGTAGAATATATTAAATTATAAGTCTGCATGGTATACGCAGGTTTCCTTATTTGTAGTTGCGTATATACGCGATTTTCTCTAACTGAAGTAGCATATATGTTCTGGGTTTGAAAAGAAAATAATTGACTAGATAATATTGATTCACCCCCCCTCTCAGTATTATTTCCAACAATTGGTATCAGAGCAGGTCCTTCAGAAGAAGCTTGATTGCTTGAAGGAAGATCTATCATCATGAGCAACTACGAGAGAGAAGCATCGATCAGACCACCAATTTTTTATGGGACCAACTTCGTCTATTGGAAGGTAAGAGTCACAGCCCATCTTCAATCTCTTGGTATAGAAGTCTGGGATATCATAGATACAGGGTACACTTTTCCTTTAGCAACTCCTACAGATCTGGCTGAAAAGAAGCAGTTTGAAACAAATGCAAAGGTTGTCAATACTCTATTAGGATGTCTATCGCAATCTGAATTCGTCAAGGTGATGCAGTATAAAACCGCAAAAGAAATATGGGACAAGATCATTGTGAGCTATGAAGGAGATGAACAAGTAAAACAAGAAAAACTTCAAACCCTCAAAATTCAGTATGAAAATCTCAGAATGTATAATGACGAAAGTGTGGCTAACTATTTCCTATGTATAGATGAGATTGTTAACTGTATGAAAAACTTGGGTGAAGAAATAAAAGAGGTTGTTGTGGTTGAAAAGGTTCTAAGATCTTTGTCCTCTAAGTTTGAATCAAAATTTTCTGCAATAGAAGAAAAGGAGAATCTTCAGAAAATTACCATGTCATAGCTACACGGAATTCTAACCGCTTATGAAATGAGGAAATGAGGACCATCAGACAGGAGAGAAGCTGCATTCAAGGCCTCAGGTAAAGGAGATTACTATGAGTCAGGACATATGTCAGAAGAAGAGGAAGAATCAAATTTTGTTAAGAACCTTCAATGGGGTACTGGAAGATTTAGAGGTAAGTTACCCTTCAAATGCTTTACTTATGGAAGAGTCGGTCACTATGCTCCCAAGTGTCCTCATAAAGATAAGCTTGACAAAGGTAAGGAACCTGTTATATGGAACAAGAAATAGAATGTAAGTAAGAAAAGCTACTACACTCATGAAGACAGTGATGGACTCTCAAATAGTGATGAAGATGAACGAGGTAATTATATACTTTTAATGGCTTTTGAAGATGATGATTTTATGGATGCTATAGATGAAGAAGGTCTTTATGAAGATATTTCTAAACTCAAGATATGTGGTCCGTCTAGGAAAAGGTCACCTTGGGGAGAAGAATACTTTATATTATTCATTGACGATTATTCAAGGATGGTTTGGATAGGACTCATGAAGCACAAAGATGAAGCCTTCAAAAAATTCAAATCCTTCAAAGCTTTGGTTGAGAACGAATCAGATCACAGAATCAAATGCCTTAGGTCTGATCGAGGAGGAGAATTTACCTCGAATGAATTTTTCAATTTTTGTGAAGAACATGGAATAAGAAGAGAATTCTCTACAGCAATGACTCCTCAGCAAAATGGAGTAGTGGAAAGGATGAACAGAATAGTTCAACAAATGGCTCGTGCTATGCTTGATGAGTCTGGAACTCCCGCAACTTTCTGGGGTGAAGCTGCATTTGCTGCAGTTATTATTCTCAACAAAACAAACGTGCGGGTGAACAACACTCAAACCCCTCATGAGCTCTAGTATGGTGATACTCCTTCGGTAAAATATTTCAAAATTATTGGAAGCAAATGTTATATCAAAAATACTGATGAAAATCTTGGCAAGTTTGAACCTAGAGCAGATGAAGGCGTTCTCCTTGGTCACTCTCCCCACAGCAAATATTACAAGTGTTATAATAAAAGGCCTGGAAAAATTGTTGAAAGCATTGATGTAGTGGTTGATGAAGAAGAAAACACTCCTAGGCAGGTAAGATCTGAAGATTTCGAAGATGATGAGGACTAGCCATCAACATCAAATAAGATTCATGATGAAGAAGAAACCTATGAAGAAGAAACCCATGAGGAGCCTGAAGAAAAAATAAGGATAGAAGAAAAGACTCCATCCAGGTACGTTAAGAAGAATCATCTAGAATCTCAAATTTTGGGGCAAAAAGAGGTAGGAATACAAACAAGAAGAACAATTGCAGAAACTTCAAGCTATTTGGCATTACTCTCCTCCACTGAACCAGAAAATGTAAGAGAGGCATGCAAAGATGAATGCTAGGTCAAGGCAATGGATGAAGAACTTGAGCAAATTGAAAAGAATAACACTTGGGAATTGGTTCCTAGACCAAAAGATAACAATGTCATAGGGACAAAATGGATATTCAAAAACAAGTTGAATGAAAATGGGGAAGTTATTAGAAACAAAACCAGACTTGTTTGTAAAGGGTATGCTCAACAAGAAGGAATTTACTTTGAAGAAACATTTGCTCCCGTTGCTAGACTTGAGGCCATCTGAATGTTCCTTGCTCTCTCAAGCTTTCAGAAGTTCAAAGTATTTCAAATGGATGTGAAATCAGCTTTTCTGAATGGAGACTTAGAAGAAGAAGTTTATATTGAACAACCAGATGGATTCATCCTTGGAAATGATCCAAAACTTGTATGCAAACTTAAGAAGGCTCTCTATGGTCTTAAACAAGCTCCAAGGGCTTGGTATTATCGTTTGGACAAATATCTTCATCAACAAGGTTTCTCAAAAGGATCAGCAGATAGCAATCTTTATATAAAAATTGATAATAACAAATTGCTAATACTTTTTGTGTATGTTGATGATATCATCTTTGGCAGCAATGAAGAAGCCATGAGTCAGAACTTTGCCTTGGTAATGCATAAATAATTCGAAATGTCCTTGCTTGGAGAACTGACATATTTTATTTGATTACTGATCCAACAAAATGAAGGTTGTATCTTTTTATCTCAAACCAAGTACCTCAAGTAGATTTTGAAGAAGTATGGCATGGAAGATTCGAAACCTGTATGTACCCTTATGGTTACTGGATGCAGCCTCAGTGCAAATGATGAATCAGCAACAGTGCATCAACCAACCTATAGATCCATGACCAAACATCATGCATGCAGTGGGAATGGTTGGAAGATTTCAGGAAAATCCTAAGGAAACTCATCTTCAGGCAATAAAGAGAATTTTCAAGTATCTTCAAGGAACTCAAAACTATGGCCTATGGTATCCTAGAGATGCAGATCTCACTCTTCATGCTTATACAGATGCAGATTGGGCTGGAAGCATGGATGACAGAAAAAACACTAGTGGTGGTGCATTCTTTATGGGTTCCAGATTAGTATCTTGGTTCAGCAAGAAACAGAGCTCTATTGCTTTATCTACAACTGAAGCAGAATATGTAGCTGCTACATCCTGTTGCACTCAACTCCTTTGGATGATTCAGACCTTGCAGGATTTTCAAATCACTGGTACACCACCTATCTCCATATTATGTGATAATACAAGTGCAATCAGCATTTCAAAGAACCTAGTCATGCATTCAAAGACCAAGCACATACCTATCAAATATCATTTTCTCCGGGAGCAAGTGCTTGAACAAAAGGTCAAGTTGGAATATGTTCCCTCTAAAGAACAAGTTGTTGATATACTCACCAAACCACTACCCAGGGAGACATTTGAATACCTCAGACAGAAGCTGGGAGTAGTTGATGCATCATCTTGCTGTTGAAATCTATTTGTTTCTGAGAAAAGAGGTTGTACGTGAGTTGCATGAGGAGGATCCATGTACATACATAGTTTTATGAAGGTACAATCGCGTATATGTTGGGTCAAGGAAATCAGTGGAGACAGACTCTGGTTGAAGAGAGTCTGATATGGGTTTGACAGAGACCTTTTGACACAGGTTCAGGGGGAGCAGATAATCTTCTAACAATGCATTGTTGGCATTCCCTTAGAAGCTCTTGGTTCATGTACTCAAGTTGTTTTTGGTTTCAGGAGGATCTACTGCAGAAGGAGAACAGAAGGAGAACCTGGTCGCTGATCTGCATAGTGTTTGAATGTCTTTCATAGTCGTGCTCTAGATGTTTCGTCTCTATGTCATGTATATATCAAGGTCATGTAACAGCCTATTTTGTTTTCCCCACTATGCCTGGGATGAAAGATGTAATGTACTTCATTGTCTTCTGATGTATCCCCACTTGGTTGGGTGGATGATCCCCACTTGGTTGGGTGATATATGGATGTATAGAGTCTTTTGGTGATAGGAAAGTCATTTATGATTTATAAGTCATGGTTCTTCTTAAAGAACATATTTTTGCAGATCTTGCCTACAATCAGGGGGAGCATGTTCAGCACAGCAGAGTAGAGATTTCAGCATGTACTTAGGGGGAGCACAACCCTTTGCCCTTGATGACAAAGGGGGAGAATGATCTTGAGGATCTTGGGGTTGCCATCAAGTCCAAAGGGGGAGATTGTTGGCATTATGGCATAGGTTTGGCAGGTTTGGTGCTATGGCATAGGTGTTGTCCTTGATGGCAACTCACCCTGGTGACAGATCTCAGTTCAGGGCCTGAAAATGAAAGAAAAATATATATATGCAGGTTCTTCGTGATGAAGGTGCATATACACGTGGGTTAGTCATTCAAAAGTCGCGTATGCGTATACATGCACTTTCATGCAGGGAAAAAGCGCGTACATGTGGAGATATGTGGGAGATCTCAGTTTTGGTCCGTGGTATTTTGTCCTTGGTATTTGAACCTATGGTTTTGGACCTTGGTATCTCGTCTGATGTGTTGATCCCAAGTATTGGGTCCTTGGTATTGATCTATTATGGTTTTGGGCTGTGGTATTGTGAAAGGCAAGACTATAAAAGAGGAAGAAGAACATTAGGCAAAGGATTATCTGATTTATTGAAAATCTGATAACATGCTAGATCTAGAATACTAATGATTGGGTTATGGTGCAGATATGGATCTGAATGAAGAAGGAACCTAAGCACAAAAAAGAAGGATAAGTTCTCTTGATGGGTCAAAATCTTAAAGCTTGAATAGTGGTATCTTTGTAAGATTTTGATCTGTGATATGTGGCGCATGCTTGATCTATAAATCTAATCATCTGGGTTAACTAATGTCTGAATGATTGAAAGAGTGAATTATCCTTTATAGATCTGTACGCAGGTTCAGTGAAGCTAAGGCGCCTATACACGTAGTTTCTGCAAGTGAAAGAAGCATATACGCTGGTTGGTCTCGATGCAGAAGTGTATACACGCAGTTTCTGCAAGTGGAAGAAGCGTATATGTAGGTTGGTCTTGACGAAGAAGCGTATACACATAGTTTCTGCAAGTGAAAGAAGCGTATACACAGGTTGGTCTCGACGCAGAAGCGTATGCACGCATGTTTCTGAATAGTGAAGTAGCATACGTCTCTTGAATTTGTTTTTAGTTGCTTTTGTTGTTTAGCTACAGTGTTCTGGGTTCATAATTGGTGTGTGATTACTGTTACTATGTTTTGGGTACAGCAGTCGGAGAAGTGTTTATTTGATTCAGTACTAATTGGTGAAAAAGATATTGTTTGATGATTGGATCCAGTCTGAAAATTTATGAAATGTGGTCCCTGGAAGAAAAGAGAGGGTTGTAGCTCTCTGCAGGTTGCAGCCTGCGTACTGGTAAAGGACTGCACCAGTACTGAATCATTGTAAAAATAAGTTTCTAATTGAAAAGATAGAGACATATTGCAGCAAGTGGTTTTCACCCACATTGGGTTTCCACCTTATATCTTGTGTTCTTGTGTGTGATTGTCTTCTGCTCTATTTTACTATTCCTGGTTACTGTTTATATGATTTTGATGTACAGATTAATGTTCAACATATGTAGAATATATTAAATTATAAGTTTGCATGGTATACGCGGGTTTCCTTATCTGTAGTTGCGTATATACGTGGTTTTATATAATTGAAGTAGTGTATATGTTCTGGGTTTGAAAAGAAAATAATTGACCAAATAATAAGTATTCACCCCCCCTCTCAGTATTATTTCCAACAAATACTTGATCGATAAAAGGCAAAGGAAAGTGATCCTTCAAAGCTGCTTTATTCAATTCCCTATAATCATGCATACCCTCCATTTACCATTCTTTTTAGGTACTATAACCAAAGGAGAAACCCATCGACTATTTGAAATTGGATAAATGAAGTTTACATTGAGTAGTTTTTGGAGCTCTTCTTTCACTATCTCCCTAAGATTTGGATTCATCCTT
>APFE031390701.1:0-13157 GCA_000404065.3 Pinus taeda | reverse complement strand
GGTTAGGTTAGGTTAGGTTGAGCTAGGCTAGGCTAGAGTAGCCTAAGGTAGGCTATAATCGGCTAGAGTATGGTAGGTTAGTTTATGTAGCTAGGTTAGTCTAGGCTAGAGTAGGTTAGGCTAGGTTAAGCCACACTAAAGTAGGTTATGCTAGGCTAGCGTAAGCTAGGGTAGGGTAGAGTAGTCTAGGCTAGGCTAGGCTAGAGTAGGGTAGGTTGGAGTAATATAGGCTAGGTTAGGCTAGGAAAGAGTAGGTTAGGCTATGCTAGATTAGGCTAGGCTAGGCTTGACTAGGTTATAGTATGCTAGAGTAGCATAGGGTATAGTAGGCTAGGCTGGGCTAAGGTAGGCTCGTGTAAACAATTCTAGGCTAGTCTAGGGTAGGTTAAGCTAGGTTAGAATAGGTCAGGCTAGGCTAGGCGAAAGTAGGCTAGGGGCTAGGCTAGCGTAGACTAGAGTAGGCTAGGCTAAGCTAGGGTAGTTTAGGCTAGAGTTGGTTATGCTATGGTAGAGTAGGGTAGGCTAGTTTAGGCTAAGCTAGAGTAGGTGAGGCTAGCTTAGGCTAAGTTAGGCTAGGCTAGAGTAGAGTAGGGTAGGTTAGGCTAGTTTATGTAGTTAGGGGAGGTTATGAAACAAGAAAGAAAATTCAACTGAACACAACCACACAAGTAAAACTCAGGATTTATGTGGTAAAACCCTAACAAGGTGTCGAGGAAACATCCAACGGGCAAGGGATGGTAATGGACAACACAACTGTTTCTTGAAGCTTTGACATCCAACTAATTGCTCCACCTATGAAAGTGAAGACATAACCTATAGTAGATCTTATTTTGTCTAAATCACTTGCATAATCAGCATCTACATATCCGCAGACTGATCCTTCACTACCATTAAAGATGATGCAATGGTTACTTGTGCCTCTTAGATATCGAAGCACCCATTTCACTACTCGTCAATATTCCTCACCTGGATTTGCCGTGAACCTGGTGAAAACTCTAATTGCATGTGAAATTTCAGGTCTTGTGGATACCATCGCATACATTAAGTTTCCTACAACATTTTCATATGGTGCATGAGACATATATTGCTTTTCTTCATCTGTTCTAGGTCTCAAAACCGAAGAAAGCTTAAAATGGGAACCTAATGGAACATTAATAGGTTTCACATTCTTCATATAGAGCATTCCAAGTACTTTTCCACATACTTCTGTTATGATAACCAAAGCTTACCATTTTTCCTGTCTCTATGTATCTCCATGCCCAAGATGTGTTTTACTGCTCCAAGATCCTTCATATCAAACATCCTAGAGAGCTGAGCCTTTAACCTGTTGATCTCTTCCTAGGGTTTGGTGTTGAGGGTGTATGGTTTAGGGTTTAAGGTTTATAACACTTTAATAAATGCTTTTAATAAACACTAAAATAAAATTTACATAACACATTTTAAAATGTTATAAAATGATTAGAGTATAGGATTTAAGATATAGGGTTTATGGTTTAGGGTTTAGGATTGATGGTTTATAACACTTTAGTAGATTATTTTAATAAACACTTATAAAAATTACAAAACAATTGTTAAAATGCTATAAAATGTTGAGGGTTTAGGGTATGGGTTTTAGGGTTTTAAGTATAGGGTTTAGGGTTTAGGGTTAGGGGTCTATGGTTTAGAGTTTAGGGTTTAAGGTTTATAGCATTTTAGTAAATGTTTTTAGTAATCACTTAAATAAAAGTTACAAAACGTTTTTAAAATTGTTATAAATTGTCTAGGGTTTGGGGTCTAGGGTTTACGCGTTTTTAGTTTAGGCCTCAGGGATTGGGTTTTATAGTTTAGGGTTTATAACACTATAAAATTTGTAGGGTTTAAGTTTTAAGATTTTCTATTTTGGGTTTAGGGTTTCGGGTTTAGGGTTCATGGTTTTGAGTTTATAACACCTTAGTAATTGTTTTAATAAACACTTAAAATAAAAGTTACAAAATACTTTTTAAAATTTTATAAAACACTTAGGATTTAGTGTTTAGGGTTTGGGGTTTATGGTTTATGGTTTGGGGTTTGGAGTTTTAGGTTAACGGTCTACGGTTTATGGTTTAGGGTCTAAGGATGAACCACATGAACTTAATGGGGTATCTGCTGCTACATATTACACATAACACATTCATCTTGTTGAGCCTCGAGGAGTTATAAAGAAAAATGAATAAAAGGAAATAGGTTTATGAAGAAGGGTGGAAAAAAAAAGGTCGGGGTATCTCATGTGCCACAATTATCTCCCTCTTACACTCACATAGCCAAGTGTGGTCTCCGCTTATTATAGATACTCCTAAAATTCTTAGGGTTTATGGTTTAGGGATTAGGATTTCGGGTTTAGGGTTTATGATTTATGGTTTATAACATTCTAGTAAATTTTTTCAATAAGCAATTAAATAAAAGTTACAAATAGTTTTTAAAATGTTATAAAATTCTTAGGCTTTAGTTTTCAAGGATTACGGTTTATAACACTTCAGTAAATGGTTTTGGTATACACTTAAATAAAAGTTACAAAACACTCCTTAAAATGTTATAAATAGGGTTTAGGTTTTAGGGATTAGGGTTTAAAGTTTATAACACCTTAGTAAATTCTTTTAATAAACATGTAAGAAAAGTTACAAAACAATTTTTAAAATGTTATGAAATGCTTAGCGTTTAGGTTTTAGGTTATAAGGTATTATAACACTTTAGTAAATTGTTTTAATAAACACTTAAATAAAAGTTACAAAATGCTTTTTGAAATGTTATAAAAGGCTTCGGTTTAGCATTTAGGGTGTAGGTTTTTCAGTTTAGGGTTTACACCTTAGTCAATTATTTTCATAAAAAATTAAGTAAAAGTTACAAAACTCCTTTTAGAATGGTATAAAATTCTTAGGGTTTAGGGTTTTGAAGACTTTAGTAAATTCTTATAATAAACACTTAAATAAATTTAAAAAACAATTTTTAAAATGTTATAAATTGCTTACGGTTTAGGGTTAAGAGTCTAGGGATTATAAGACTTTAGTAAATCCTCTTAATAAACACTTAAATAAAAGTTTGAAATTTTTTTAAGATGTTATAAAATGCTTAGGGTTTAGCGTTTATGGTTTGGGGTTTGGTGTTTAGAGTTTAACGTTTAGGGTTTACAACACTTTAGTTAATGATTTTTAATAAACACTTAAATAGAAGTTACAATATGTTTTTTAAAATATTATAAAATTATCGAGGCTTAGCATTTAGAGTTTAAGGTTTAGGGTTTATGGTTTCACGTTTAGAGTTTAGGGTTTGGGGTTTAGGGTTTCTCGTTCATAGTTTGGGTTTGAGGGTTTATAACACTTTAGTGAATTCTTTTAATAAGCACTTAAATAATAATTAAGAAACACCTTTTAAAATGCTATAAAATGCTTAGGCTTTATGGTTTAATGTTCTCGGTATGGGGTTTAGGGTTTAAGGTTTAGGGTTTAGGGTTTGGGGTTTAGATGTTAGGGTTTAGAGTTTATAAGACTTTAGTAAATTATTTTAATAAACAAATTAAATAAAAGATTCAAAATACTTTTAAAATGTTATAAAATGATTAGAGTTTAGGGTCTAGGGTTTGGGATTTAGGGTTTAGGGTTTAAGGTTTGGGATTTTGGGGTTAGATTTAGGGTTTAATGTTTAGGGTCTACAAAATTTTGGTAAATGCTTTTAATCAACACTTAAATAAAAGTTACAAAACAATTTTTAAAATGTTATGAAATGGTTATGGTTTAGGGTTCAGGGTTCAGGGTTTAGGATTTAGGGTTTGGGATTTGGGATTTAGGGTTTAGGGTTCAGGTTTTGAGGTTTAAGGTTTATGCTTTTGTGTTTAGGGTTTATATCTTTTGTTTATGGTTTATGGTTTATAACACTTCAGTAAATTCTTTTAATAAACACATAAATAAAAGTTACAAAATTCTTGTTAAATTGTTATAAGAATCGTAGGGTAGCGTTTATGTTTTAGTGTTTAGGTATTGGGGTTTTGGATTTAGGGTTTAGGTTTTGGGGTTTAGGTTTTAGGGTGTATAGTTGAAGGATTATAACATTTTAGTAAATTATTTTAATAAACACTTAAATAGAAGTTACAAAACGCTTTTAAAAATGTTATAAAATGCCTATGGTTTAGGGTTTAGTTTGTAAGGTTTAGGGTTTAGGGTTCTTTGTTTAGTGTTTAGCGTTTAGGGTTTGGGATTTGGGGTTTAGGGTTTGGGGTTTAGGGTTTAGGGTTTAGGGTTTGGGGTTTAGGGTTTAGGGTTTAGGTTTTATAACAACTTAGTAAATTGTTTAATAAACACTTAAATAAAAGTTACAAAATTATTTTTAATTGATCATAAAATGTTTAGGTTTTAGGGTCTACGGTTTGGGGTTTCGGGTTTTGGGTTTCTGGTTTAGTGTTTAGGGTTTATGGTTTATTTTTAGGGTTTTTAACACTTTAAAAAATTATTTTAATAAACACTTAAATAAAAGTTACAAAACTCTTGTTAAAATTTTATAGAATGCTTACGGTTTCATGTTCAGGGTTATAGCATTTTGTTAAATGCTTATAATAAACACTTAAAAAGATTGCAAAAATGTATTTTAAAAATTATAAAATTATTAGTGTTTAGGGATAGGGTTTATGGTTCGGGTTTGGCATTTATAACACTTTGATAAATTCTTTTAATAAGAACATAAAAGAAGTTACAAAACACTTGTTAAAATGTTATAAAATGCTTAGGATTTAGGGTTTAGGATTTAAAATTCTATAACACCTTAGTAAATAATTTTAATTAACACTTAAAAAAAGTAAGAAAACGCTTGTGAAAATGTTATAAAATACTTAGGGTTTCGAGTTTAGGCTTTAGGGTTTAGCGTTTTGGGTTTAAAATGTTATAAAATGCTTACGGTTTAGTATTTAGGTTTAGGGATTAAAATGTTTATAAAATTGTTTTTATAAACACTTTAAAAAGTTACAAAACACTTTTTAAAATGTTATAAAATGCATAGTGTTTAGGTTTTAGGGTTTAGGGTTTATGGTTTATGTCTTATAAAACTTGAATAAATTCTAATAATAAACACTTAAAAAATGGTTACAAAATACTTTTTAAAATGTTATAAAATCCTCAGGGTTTAGGGATTAAAATGTTATAAAATGATTAGGGTTTAGAGTTTATGGTTTAGGATTTATAAAACTTTACTAAATCCTTTTAATAAACAGTTAGAAAAAAGTTACAAAACACTTACTAAAAGGTTATAAAATTCTTAGGGTTTATGTTTGAGGGACACCTTAGTAAGTTCTTTTATTAAAATTTAAAAAAAGGTTACAAAACTCTTCTTAAAATTTTATAAAATTCTTAGTGTGTAGGTTTTAGGGTTTAGGGTTTATAACACTTTAGTAAATGCTTTTAATAAACACTTCAAAAAAGTTACAAAATTCTTATTAGAATGTTATAAAATGTTTAGTGCTTAGGGTTTATAACAATTTAGTAAATTCTTTAAATAAACACTTCGAAAAAGTTACAAATGCTTGTTAAAATAGTATAAAATACTTACCGTTTAAGGTTTGGGGTTTAAAATGTTATAAAGTGCTTATGGTTTAGGGTTTAGGGTTTATGTTAGGGGTTTGGTATTAGGGTTTAGGGTTTGTGGTTTATAATGCTTTAATAAATTATTTTAATGAACACTTATAAAAAAGCTCAAAAACAGTTTTTATGGTTTAGCGTTTTTTTTGGTTTATGGATTTGTTAGGATTTTTACATGTTAGAGTTTGGGGATTAAGGTTAAGGGTATAGGGATTAGGGGTTGAGGTTTTATAGAAATTTAGTAAATGGTTTTAGTAAACACTTAAATAAGAGTTACAAAACACTTTTTAAAATGTTATAAAATCATTAGGTTTTAGGGTTTGGGGTTTAGGGCTTAGGGTTTAGGGTTTAGGTTTTCGAGTTTAGGGTTTAGAGTTTATAATACCTTAGTAAATGCTCTCAACCTTTAGTCTTTAGGGTTTAGGGTTTATAAGACCTTAGTAAATGATTTTAGGGTTTATCCTTTAGGCTTTAAGCATAAGGTTATAGGATTTGGGGTTTGGAATTTAGGGTTTAGGTTTTATAACACTTTAGTAAATTATTTTAATAGAGACAAATAAAAGTTATTGAAGTTATTGAACGATTTCTAAAATGTTATAAAATTCTTAGTGTTTAGTGTTTATTGTTTGGGGTTACGGTTTGGGATTTAGGGTTTTGAGTTTATGGTTTAGGTTTTTGGGTTTATGGTTTAGGCTTTATAACACTAATGTTACAAAAAAGATTTTTAAAATATTAGAAAAAAATTAGCTTTTGGGGTTTATGGTTCAGGGTTTATGGTTTATGGTTTGGGGTTTAGGATTTATAACACTTTAGTAAATTCTTTTAATGAAAACTTAAATAAAATTTTAAAATTCTTTTTAAAATGTTATAAAATGATTAGTGTTTAGGTTTTAGGGTTTGGCGGTTTAGGGTTTAGGGTTTCGGGTTTAAGGTTTAAGGTTTATCACTCTTTAGTAAATGCTTTTTCTAAACACTTAAATAAAAGTTACAGAATTTTTTTTTTAAAATGTTATAAAATGATTAAGGTTTATGGTATAGGGTATGGGGTTTGGGGTTTATAAAAATTTAGAAAATTATTTTAACGAAAAGTTACAAAGCACTTTTCAAAATGTTGTAAAATACATAGGCTTTAGGTTTTAGGGTTTAGGGTTTAGGTATTTGGCTTTAGGGTTTACGGTTCATGTTTTAGGATTTTGGGTTTATAAGGATTTAGTAAATTCTTTTAATAAACTCTTAAATAAAAGTTAAAAAACTCATTTTTAAAATGTTATAAAATGCGTAGGGTTTAGGGTTTGGGGTTTAAGGTTTATAAGGGTTTAGTAAATGATTTTAATAAGAACTTAAATAAAAGTTACAAAATACTTTTTAAAATGTTATAAAATGCATGGAGTTTACTATTTAAGGTTTAGGGTTTATGGTTTCAGGTTTGAGGTTTAGAGTTAAGGGTTTAGTGTTTAGGTTTTATAACACTTTAGTAAATTATTTTAATAAACATTGTAATAAAAGATATGAAATGATTTTTAAAATGTTAATAAATGATTAGGGTTTAGGGTTTACCATTCAGGGTTTGGGGTTTAGGGTTTAGGGTGGTTTATCTTTTAGGTTTTATGGTTTAGAGTTTAGGATTTAGGGTTTATAACACTTTAGTAAATTCTTTTAGTTAGGCTAGTTTAGTCTAGGATAGAGTATGTTAGGCTAGGATAGAGTGGGTCAGGCTAGGTTAAGCTAGGCTAGAGTAGTTTAGGCTAGCTAGAGTAGGTTAGGTTAGTTTAGGCTAGACTAGGCTAGACTAGGTTACCCTAGGGTATAATAGGCTAGGGTTTAATATGGTAGAGTGGGCTAGGCTAGGCTAGAGTTGGCCAAACTAGGCTAGGCTAGAGTAGGATAAGCTAGGATAGAGTAGGCTAGGCTTGTCTAGGCTATAGTAAGGTAGAGTAGGCTAAGCTAGAGTAGGCTAGAGTAGCTTAGAGTAGGCAAGACTAGGGTAGAGTGGGCTAGAGTAGGTAAGATTGTTAGGCTGCACTAGAGTAGGCTAGAGTAGGAAAGGCTAATGTAGGCTAGACTAGAGTATGCTAGGCTAAGATAGGCTTGGCTAGGGTAGGGTAGGCAAGGCTAGGTTAAGCTAGGTTAGACTAGGTTAGGCTACACTGGATTAGGCTAGGCTAGGCCATAATAGGCTAGGCTCTATGCTAGGCTATGCTAGAGTAGGCTAGGCTAGGCTAGTGTAGGCTAGGATAGAGTAGGCTAGGCTAAGCTAGAGTAGTTTAGGCTAGGCTAGAGTAGACTAGGCTAGTGTAGGCTAGGATAGACTAGATGATGCTAAAGTAGGCTAGGATGGGCTAGAGTAGCCTAGGCTAGACTAGACTAGGCTAGGCTAGGCAAGGCAAGGCTAAGTAAGGATAGAGTAGGCTAGGGTAGGCTAGGTTAGGCTAGGTTAGGCTAGGTAAGCCTACAGTAGGTTAGGGTCGTCTAGGTTAGACTAGGTTATGCTAGGAAAGAGTAGGTTTTGATAGATTAGGTTATGCTAGGTTAGTATAAGCTAGGGCGGGCTAGACAAAAATAGGATAGGCTACACTGTAGTAGACTAGGGTAAGCTAGAGTAGACTTGACTAGGCTAATATAGAGTAGACTAAGGTAAGTTAGAGTATCCTAGCATGGGCTACTAAAGACTAGGTTAGGCTGGGCAAGGCAAGGCTAGGTTAGGTTACATTAGGCTAGGCTAGGAAAGGTTAGGCTATGTTAAGTTAGGTTAGGTTAGCTTTCGATACATTAGGTTAGGTTAGGTTAGTTTATGCTAGGATAGTGTAGGCTAGGTTAGGCTAGGCTAGGCTAGGTTGGGCTAGGCTAGCTTAGGTTACGTTAGGCTAACATAGGTTAGGTTAGGTTGAGCTAGGCTAGGCTAGGCTAGAGTAGGCTAAGGTAGGCTATAATTGGCTAGAGTATGGTAGGTTAGTTTAGGTAGCTAGGTTAGTCTAGGCTAGATTAGGTTAGGCTAGGTTAAGCCACACTAAAGTAGGTTAGGCTAGGCTAGCGTAAGCTAGGGTAGGGTAGAGTAGTCTAGGCTAGGCTAGGCTAGAGTAGGGTAGGTTGGAGTAATATAGGCTAGGTTATGCTAGGAAAGAGTAGGTTAGGCTATGCTAGATTAGGCTAGGCTAGGCTCGACTAGGTTAGAGTATGCTAGAGTAGGATAGGGTATATTAGGCTAGGTTGGGCTAGGGTAGACTAGTGTAAACAATTCTAGGCTGGTCTAAGGTAGATTAAGCTAGGCTAGAATAGGTCAGGCTAGGCTAGGTCAGGCTAGGCTAGGCCAGAGTAGGCTATGGCCTAGGCTAGCGTAGACTAGAGTAGGCTAGGCTAAGCTAGGGTAGTTTAGGCTAGAGTTGGTTATGCTATGGTAGAGTAGGGTAGGTTAGTTTAGGCTAAGCTAGAGTAGGTGAGGCTAGGTTAGGCTAGGTTAGTGTAGTTTAGTGTGGGTTAGGATAGATTAGGTTGCGCTAGAGTATTTTAGGCTACGTTAGGGTAGGCTAGAGTAGGTTAGGATAGAGGATGCTAGACTAGGCTAGGTTATAGTAGCTTAGGCTATGATAGAATAGGCTAGGGTAGGCTAGTTTAGGCTAGGCTAGAGTAGGTTAGGCTAGGTTAGGCTAAGTTAGGCTAGGCTAGAGTAGAGTAGGGTAGGTTAGGCTAGTTTATGTAGTTAGGGGAGGTTATAAAACAAGAAATAAAATGCATCTCAACAAAACCACACAAGTAAAACTCAGGATTTATGTGGTAAAACCCTAACAGGGTGTCGAGGAAACATCCAACGGGCAAGGGATGGTAGTGGAAAAAATAATTGTTTCTTGAAGCTTTGACATCCAACTAATTGCTCCACCTACGAAAGTGAAGACATAACCTATAGTAGATCTTATTTTGTCTAAATCACTTGCATAATCAGCATCTACATATCCACAGACGGATCCTTCACTACGATTAAAGATCTTGCAATGGTTACTTGTGCCTCTTAGATATCGAAGCACCCATTTCACTACTCGTCAATGTTCCTCACCTGGATTTGCCGTGAACCTACTGACAACTCTAATTTCATGTGAAATGTCAGGTCTTGTGGATACCATCGCATACATTAAATTGCCTACAACATTTTCATATGGTACATGAGACATATATTGCTTTTCTTCATCTGTTCTAGGTCTCAAAACCGAAGAAAGCTTAAAATGGGAACCTAATGGAACATTAATAGGTTTCACATTCTTCATATAGAGCATTCCAAGTAATTTTTCCACATACTTCTGTTATGATAACCAAAGCTTACCATTTTTCCTGTCTCTATGTATCTCCATGCCCAAGATGTGTTTTACTGCTCCAAGATCCTTCATATCAAACATCCTAGAGAGCTGAGCCTTTAACCTATTGATCTCTTCCTAGGGTTTGGTGTTGAGGGTGTATGGTTTAGGGTTTAAGGTTTATAACACTTTAGTAAATTCTATTAATAAACATTAAAATAAAAGTTACATAACACTTTTTAAAATGTTATAAAATGATTAGAGTATAGGATTTAAGCTATAGGGTTTAGGGTTTAGGGTTTAGGATTGATGGTTTATAACACTTTAGTAGATTATTTTAATAAACACTTATAAAAATTAAAAAACCATTTTTAAAATGCTATAAAATGTTGAGGGTTTAGGGTATGGGTTTTAGGGTTTTAAGTATAGGGTTTGAAGTTTAGGGTTAGGGGTCTATGGTTTAGAGTTTAGGTTTTAATGTTTATAGCATTTTAGTAAATGTTTTTAGTAACCACTTAAATAAAATTACAAAACGTTTTTAAAATTGTTATAAATTGTCTAGGGTTTGGGGTCTAGGGTTTAAGCATTTTCAGTTTAGGGCTTAGGGATTGGGTTTCGTATTTAAGGGTTTATAACACTATAAAATGTGTAGGGTTTAAGTTTTAAGATTTTCTATTTTGGGTTTAGGGTTCATGGTTTTGAGTTTATAACACCTTAGTAATTGTTTTAATAAACACTTAAAATAAAAGTTACAAAACACTTTTTAAAATGTTATAAAACACTTAGGATTTTGTGTTTAGGGTTTGGGGTTTATGGTTTATGGTTTGGGGTTTGGGGTTTTAGGTTAACGGTTTACGGTTTACGGTTTATGGTTTAGGGTCTAAGGATGAACCACATGACCTTAATGGGGTATCTGCTGCTACATATTACACATAACACATTCATCTTGTTGAGCCTTGAGGAGTTATAAAGAAAAATAAATAAAAGGAAATAGGTTTATGAAGAAGGGTGGAAAAAAAAAGGTCGGGGTATCTCATGTGCCACAATTATTTTCCTCTTACACTCACATAGCCAAGTGTGGTCTTCGCTTATTATAGATACTCCTAAAATTCTTAGGGTTTATGGTTTAGGGATTAGGATTTGGGGTTTAGGGTTTATGATTTATGGTTTATAACATTCTCGTAATTTTTTTCAATAAGCACTTAAATAAAAGTTACAAATAGTTTTTAAAATGTTGTAAAATTCTTAGGCTTTAGTGCTCAAGGATTAGGGTTTATAACACTTCAGTAAATGGTTTTGGTATACACTTAAATAAAAGTTACAAAACACTCTTTAAAATGTTATAAATAGGGTTTAGGTTTTAGGGATTAGGGTTTAAAGTTTATAACACCTTAGTAAATTCTTTTAATAAACATGTAAGAAAAGTTACAAAACAATTTTTAAAATGTTATGAAATGCTTAGTGTTTAGGTTTTAGGTTATAAGGTGTTATAACACTTTAGTAAATTGTTTTAATAAACACTTAAATAAAAGTTACAAAATGCTTTTTGAAATGCTATAAAAGGCTTGGGTTTAGCATTTAGGGTGTTGGTTTTTCGGTTTAGGGTTTACACCTTAGTCAATTATTTTCATAAAAAATTAATTAAAAGTTACAAAACTCTTTTTAGAATGGTATAAAATTCTTATGGTTTAGGGGTTTTAAGACTTTAGTAAATTCTTATAATAAACACTTAAATAAAAGTTATTTTTTTTTTAAATGTTATAAATTGCTTATGGTTTAGGGTTAAGAGTGTATGGATTATAAGACTTTAGTAAATCCTCTTAATAAACACTTAAATAAAAGTTTGAAATTTTTTTAAGATGTTATAAAATGCTTAGGGTTTAGGGTTTAGGGTTTATGGTTTGGGTTTGGTGTTTAGAGTTTAACGTTTAGGGTTTACAACACTTTAGTTAATGATTTTTAATAAACACTTAAATAGAAGTTACAATATGTTTTTTAAAATAGTATAAAATTATCAAGGCTTAGCATTTAGAGTTTAGGGTTTAGGGTTTAGGGTTTCACGTTTAGAGTTTAGGGTTTGGGGTTTATGGTTTCTCGTTTATAGTTTAGGTTTGAGGGTTTATAACACTTTAGTGAATTCTTTTAATAAGCACTTAAATAATAATCAAGAAACACCTTTTAAAATGGTATAAAATTCTTAGGCTTTACGGTTTAATGTTCTCGGTATGGGGTTTAGGTTTAAGGTTTAGGGTTTAGGGTTTATAAGACTTTATAAATTATTTTAATAAAAAAATAAATAAAATATTCAAAATAATTTCTAAAATGTTATAAAATGATTAGAGTTTAGGGTTTAGGGTTTGGGATTTAGGGTTTAGGGTTTAGGGTTTAAGGTTTGGGATTTTGGGGTTAGATTTAGGGTTTAATGTTTAGGGTCTACAAAATTTTGGTAAATGCTTTTAATCAACACTTAAATAAAAGTTACTAAAAAAAATTTAAAATGTTATGAAATGGTTATGATATAGGGTTCAGGGTTCAGGGTTTAGGATTTAGGGTTTGGGGTTTGGGGTTTAGGGTTTAGGGTTCGGGTTTCGAGGTTTAAGGTTTATGTTTTTGTGTTTAGGGCTTATAGTCTTTTGTTTATGGTTTAGGGTTTATAACACTTCAGTAAATTCTTTTAATAAACACAAATAAAAGTTACAAAATTCTTGTTAAATTGTTATAAGAATCGTAGGGTTTATGTTTTAGTGTTTAGGTATTGGGGTTTTGGATTTAGGGTTTAGGTTTTTGGGTTTAGGTTTTTAGGTGGTATTTGAAGCTTATAACATTTTAGTTATTAATTTAAGTAAAACTTAAATTTAGAAGTTAAAAAGCTTTTAAAAAATGTTAGAAAATGCCTATTGGTTTAGGGTTTAAGTTTGTAGGGTTATTAGGGTTGTAGGGTTCAATTGTTTTAAGTGTTTAGGGCTTAGGGTTTGGGAATTTGGGGTTTAGGGGTTTGGGGTTTAGGGTTTTAAGGGTAGGTTAGGGTTTGGGGTTGGGTTTAGGGGTTTAGGTTTAGGTTTTTATAACAACTTAGTAAATTGTTTTAATAAACACTTAAATAAAAGTTACAAAATTATTTTTAATTGATCATAAAATGTTTAGGTTTTACGATCTAGGGTTTGGGGTTTGGGGTTTTGGGTTTCGGGTTTAGTGTTTAGGGTTTATGGTTTATTTTTAGGGTTTATAACAGTTTAGTAAATTATTTTAATAAAAACTTAAATAAAAGCTACAAAACTCTTGTTAAAATTTTATAGAA
>APFE031390698.1:0-11905 GCA_000404065.3 Pinus taeda | reverse complement strand
GGGCACTCAACGTTCAGTTCCTCTAATACAACGAAAAAACTATTCCATCATAAACAAAAACATAAATAAGTTGTGCTAACATAAAATATGTCTGATATATAAAACAAAAACCAAAAAAGATGTAAACGGTTCCTGAGATAATACAAAGATAAAAACTATTCCATCCAAATGAAAACAGTCCAGTTCAGCTCCACGGAGAATGATGACGTCATCACCAATGATGGTGTTGTGTTCGAGAAGGCAAAATTATATCATTCCAGCAACATTGAGTACTTTCTTAAGTATATCATTACAGCAGCAGAATTGAGTCCTTTCTTTGGATCCATCCAAATGAAAAGAGTCCAGTTCAACTCCATTGGAGAATGATGGCGTCCTTAACGATGATGGTATTGTGTTGAAGAAGACAAAAGTATATCATTCCAACAACAACACTGAGTCCTTTCTTGAGTATATCATTCCAGCAGCAGCATTGAGTCCTTTCTTTGGCATAACGTCTGTCAAGGGGTTGTTTTCTTTGTGGATATGTTGAAAATAATATTCTGAAGTGTTTTTTCGTCGCGGATATGTAGAAAAGAAATATTTTGAAATGATTTTTTAAGATGTTCATTATGATAGAGTCAACTCATCAGATGAGGATGGGAAATGGAGAAATATCTATTCATATCATTAATTAAAATTTGTGAATCATCTAAAATATATGAATGATTTGAATGTCTAACAGTTTTGCAAACTGCAATAGTCTCTACAATGCTATGATTTCAGCCAGCATATTAGTGCCATTGAATCTATACTCTATAAACTTATAAAAAAAATTATAAAATTACATGTTACAGAATAATCCAAAGAGTTACTAATTCACTATAACGGGAAAAAACTAAACACTTAATTTAACAAATCTACACTTCATAAACCTGTAAATAAAAACATAAAATTACATTAGAATAATCCATAAATTCAAGTTGGAAATTATATATATATGCATTTAGAATAAGAATATTTGGTTAAAAAAAGGAAAGACATTAAATTATGTTATTGTTCTAACTATTATTGTTTTAAATTTTTTTATTTCATTTAGTATTTCCATATATTTCTACTTCTATTTCTTTGTTTAAGTTAATTAAGAAACTCTTTCGAGGAGAAACATCAAATATTGTTCCGCATATTTTTTTATATGTTTTTGATGTAATCTTTATACCAGTGATTACTCAGAAAATTCATAGATTTAGCAAATAAAATTTCATTATAAATTTAAAAATATATAAAAATAATAATTTAACAAGTTATGTATTAAAATAAAATTTAAAAAATATGTTATTTGATAGAAAATTAAATGACATTTGTTTTGCAACTTCATTTCTATTGATTAAAAGGAAATTGTTCCTATAAGAAATCTGGTAAAAAGTGGGTAGTATTTCCAATGTTTAAATTCTCCATTAAGAATTGTGAGGCTTTACTAGAGGTTTAATTTAACCTCATTAATATGGGTTATAAATGCAAATTCCCTAACACCTCATATGTGTGAGGAAAAGGTCAACATAAGGGGTATGTAAAACTCATTAGTGAAAGCAATGCAAAGGAATGCAGAGCACGACAAAGGCATTCAATCTAGAGCTAGCCTATTTGTCTTGGAAAGAAATTAATGAATTGATGACATGAGTAAAATTGTGCGATATTATGAAATTAAAAAGCACTAACTAATAAAATGTATTCCATAAAAAGGACAAGATAAGAGAGAATGAATTTGGCTAAAAAGGCCTGAAGCCATAATGTCTTATCTATTCTCTGTACATTTTTCAATGAGACAAATATGTAATACAATAATGAAACAACCTCAATTTCTCTCATCCTCACACCCAAAAAAGAGATAAAGTATGATGTCACAAAATAGGATCTAAAAACATAGTTAGGACAAAAACTATATCCTAAGATGTGAAATACATAAAGGTGGTATATTAGGACTTCACGACTGCATATGAGAAAGGGGATAGCATTTCCCACCTCACATAAGTCTGATAAATAATACCAACAATGAAACATAAACGGGTACCATCCCCAAGCCTTCATGCTAAATCTCCTGTGGTAAGCTTCAATGAAGGACTACCTAAAAAAATACCAAATTTGGATGCTATAAACTTCAATATGAAGAGACTGAACCAAGAGATGTGAATCAAATGCATGTTTGACACATCCCCGAAAATGATTGACAACTAAATTTAATGCCAGGTTGCAATGCAGAGGGATGCATATATCCAAAAGTTTTCTCTCAATCGGCATCAAAATAATATAACATGTGAATTAATCACCTGTAAAACATTTAACTATAATTCTTTAAAAAAAATCTTACCCGATATGGAAATTTCATCGTGTTTATCGAACCTTTTTGTATGACAAACATCTTCAAACCTATCATCAATTCCTCCATTTGTTGGCTAACAGGGGAGACCAAAAGTGGTTTTTGTTTGGCGAGTAACCATATGAATTTGATTTTTGAACTACCTCCATAAGATATAAGAGAGTTTGTCATTGTAATCCACCTTTTATGGACATGAGAGTACCATCTTCATTTCACCATCTATTGCAATATTTTTGTTTACTCAAGTTGAATTCTTTGGTAAAATTATTGTAGTCACTTGCTTGTTGGTGACCACTCCAAGGATCAATCCATTTCACATTCAATCTTCAACCATATGGGTTTGTTTCTTTTAGAGCATTTCTCTAATAGAAGATTCTTCTTCCTACAATGGGGATAAGGATGATTATAAAAATAATTATCATCTATGTGACTCATGCAATTACAATGTTTTAATTTTTCTTTCCCCTCGTTTCTCCTCATTTTTGATTCATGTTTCATTATCGAAAAAATTTCTACTAACAAAATTGATTGGGATTAAATAAATTGGAACATGAAAATCATTTTCATCTTTCTCATATGTTAACCCTATTAAATTTTTAGATTGTTCTATGTTGTATTGGTTACTTTAGCCCAATTTATCTTTTCATTAACAATGCAACCATTTTTTTCAGCCGTATAATCAATCATAAATGTAATTGAAGAAAGAAAATATATGTAGTGATAGAGAAGACAACAACACAACCATAAGACAGCATATTGGTCCAAGACCATGGAAAAACCCCACCAGGGGGAACCCTTTCAAATATTCTTCTTTAGTACATCGTCATAAAAAGATTTTAGTAGAGAGTACAATGAGCTCAATACATACGATTTGCAGTAGATAGCAATGAACCATATCTACATATATATAGATCTGTTATAATGATAGAGAAACCAAGATCTACCATATCACTGAAGCCATCTGATGTCAATATGTCAAAATCTTAGATTTGAATTAGTTCGCTCTCATCTACACTCTCTACAAGTGGCTAAGTATTATGGGTCGCTTTCATGAATACAGTGTGTGAGGGACTGTAATTGCAGAGTCGCACTAAGGAGTTCTCTATGTGTATGAGTCTAGCATAGAACTGCAAAGACCCAAAGTCACTCCCTTATCGAGTTGTGCGAACAGCCTGAGAGCTAAAGCCACACGTTGGCTTGGTTGTGTAAGCGACTGTGATGAAAGAGTCACTCGCAGGTCTACTTGATGTGAGCGACTCGGGACTGGAACCTTATGATCTACGTCTGCACCCAAAGTCACTATCATTGAACTTTCTCCGAGTGGCGAAAGAGCCAAATTCACTCTCTGGCCTACTTTGTGCCTGCAACTGAGGATGAAAAACTTCAGTTTTGTGCTAAAGACCAGGATCTAGAAAATCATAACCCAGAGTGAACCTTTCGCCTATAATTTCACACCCAATGTCAACTTCTGCCAATGAACCTCTGCAAGCCAAAACAAAATAGAACAATAGAAAGATGATGATAACATGATCAAATGAACTTGAGGTCACCTCCTTTATAGGTTTTCCTAAGGGTTAACTCGGGGTTAAGAAAGGCCCAAGTAGTTACTCATGTGGTTAGGGCCGACCCATTTCATAATGTATGCATGAATAAAACAATTTAAAACTTAGCTTTTGTTTAACCAAATTAGGTAATATTTAGGTTGATTTAGGTCCTCTCGAAAAGAGGAAGGTAATGCAAATATTATCATGATCATCTGAGTTGTCTGATGTGGAATTTAACCCTAGTTGCAAAAATTAACACTCCCTCTCAACTAGGAAGAATTCCACCTTTCAATATTTGTCAGCCTCTACTCAACTCTATCTGCTAAAACATTTCTTAGATGTAGAAGAAGAATTGGGGAGCAATAAATTCTACCCTTATCTAGCAATTTGATAACTCATCATACAGGGGAGTAAACCCTCAACCCTTGAATCATATGGAGTTATCTCAACCCATCCTATTTCCTATTGATCTTCCCATCGATGACCCTGAATAGTAATGTGGCAGAACACCTGCATCATAATCACCTTGGGTTGTACACCCCCAAGTACACTCTCAATCATTTGCCAGAGGAAGAGTAGTACACCCAACAAGCCCAACTTGTGGGTATGATGCCAACTGGCGTATACTCTGTAAAGACCAAGATAGGGTGAGATACAACTCCAACCCTATGGGTAACAAATAGGGATAACACCCTATTGTCTAGATTTCCCTCAACCCTACGAGGCCTCCATCTCGATTCCTCACCCTGGGAGCTCAAATAGGATAGGAAGAGTTTGCTCAGTGTTCTTGATCAAATATGCCCCTCACCTAGAGGGGACACATCCATTAGTCCAAGATGCTATCTAAAGACAAAGAAATTTCTCTGGGGTAATGCCTCTGTGTGAATATCCACAATCTATTCATCTGCCGATATGTGATGTAGGTTGACAACTCCTCACTATATCATGTCTCAAATGAAGTGATATTGAATCTCAATATGCTTGGACTTGTCATGAAACATGGGATTTTCTGCCAAATATATCCCACTCTTATTGTCATAGTATATCACTGTAGTATCTAGGACCTGCTCAAGTAGCTCTCGAAAGAGCTTTCTGAGCCACACTAATTTATAGCTAGCCATGCTAGCAACAATGTATTCTACTTCGATTGTGGTCAACACTACAAACTTTTGTTTCCTTCTCATCCAAGATATCATCATATCGAGATGTACGCTTTCTGTCGATAACGTTTTCAGCCCAATTAGCATCAATGTGTCCATGAAGTTGAACATTTCCTGGAGAATACCTCAAGCCAAGTGTAATCAACCCATGCAAATTTCTCAATATGTGTTTAGAAGCTATCTAATGTGAGTGGTGGGGTTGAGTCATGAATTGACTCAAATTTTTTACTACATAACATATGTCTGGACGAGTGTTCACAAGGAACATTAGAGGCCCAATTAGTTGTCTGTACTGAGATGGATTTTCTATTTCTGCTCCTGCAACATCTCCACATAGTTTCTTTAAGTTCATTTCCATTGGAGTGACCATAGATTTACATTTAGTCATTCCAGATCTTTCCAACAACTTTACAATGTATTTTCCCTATGAAAGGAAAATCTTACGAGCTTTTTTTGCCACCAAGGTCTTTCATCTCAAATTTAGAGGCTAGCTTCCTCTTACATTCAATCATCAGAGGCTCACTACCTATGAAAGATAGATTGTCAACATATAAAACCAAAATCAATGACATACCTTGGACTACCTTGAAGTAGAGGTTGGGATCAACATTCATTAGGGGAATTTTGAGGTCTAAAATGGGCCTACTAAGGAAATTATAAAATAATAGTGGAAATAGTAAAATAAGATTAGATTACATCATCAAATTTTAGAGGGAAAAATAAAAAACTATTTTTGCAAATCATATTTTCAACTTATCTCCCTATGGGTTTAATCAAATTTCGAGTGACAACACTCGTTGGATGTAAACTTTCATTCCTCATCGAAGGAGTACCCATATAACATACTTTTGATGGATCCTCCTACAAGAAAAATGAAAAATACATGAAAAATGTCATTGCAATCATGATTTTTCATGTATTTCTCATTTTTCATGTAGCAAAGTCCATTGAAAGTATGCAACAATGGTAATCCTTAGATGAGGAATTAAATTTTTCATCCAACGAGTACTCCAACTCTAAATTTGAGTAAAAACTTAGGGAGATAAGTTGAAAATATGAGTTGAAAAAGTAGTTTTATTATTATATTATTTTTTAATCTTTTTACTTTTTTACTCCAAAAAAGGTGAATAATCCCCATGGTTGAGATCATAATCTTGAATCCAATACGTTCTTATAAATTTTATTTTGGTTGTAGATTTTTCTTGTGAATCCCATCTTCACTAAGTAGCTGTCAATACGTGCATACCAAGCTTAGGTTGCTTACATCAAGCCATATGATTCCTTTTTCAGCCTGCAGACATGTGTTCCTTGATCTTCCACTTCGAATCCTTGTGGTTTTTCAACATATACCTCTTCCTATAACATGCCATGAAGGAATGCAATATTTACATCCATATGATGAAGAGCCCATCTCTGACTTGCAACAAGGGAAACTATAGAACATATTGTTGTATATCGAGCTACAGAAGAAAATATGTCATCATAGTCTCCTCCCTCTTTTTGAGAGAAGCCTGGAGTCATGAACCTTTCTTCAAATTTCTCAATGCTACCATCAATTCCATGTTTGATTTTAAATAGCCATTTTGAAGTCACAACAAACATCCTTTTTGGTCTAGGTACAACATCCCATACATCATTTTCATAATTGATTCATATTCTTCAGCCATAGCATCCTTCCAAACTTGTTCTTTTGCAGCTTCTTCGAATTTGGATGGTTCAGCATGAATCATAGTACTCATAACAGCAACATATCCTTGATACCTTCATGGTTGTTTATTTTCTCTATATGATCTGCCAACGGGGACATTTCTTTCAGTATCCTCTAAAGTATCTCGAAGCCAAAGTGGTCTCTTCTTGGAGGGAGAATCACTTGGAGGAGGATCTAATGGATCCATGGGACCTACGTGATCATCAACCATATCTTACTTAGGTGAAGACAGGCCATCTAGAATATCCCAGTCATCATTCTCTCTGTTAGGAGGAGGAGGTGGAGGAAGATCTCTTGATTTACCAAGAGTCACATCTTCATCAAAACATCCCTACTAATTTCGATCTTCCTCTCACCAGGAATATATTTTATACGCTTTATAATTTTCAGAATAACCCACAAACGTACCTTTTCTGCAGTAGCTTCGTGTTTTTTCCTTTTCTCTTTCGACACATGAAAATATATTGGGCATCCAAACACACAAAGATGGCTAATATCAGTCTTAGTGCCTATGAATATCTCTTCTGGAGGGTTTTTTTCTTTGCTTAATGAGGCAACCTATTTTGAACATATACAATAGTAGATGTCACTTCAGCCCAAAGGAACTTTGGAACCTTGTGATCATGTAGCATTGAATGAGGAGCTTCTAATATGGAGCTATTCTTTCTTTCGGCTATACCATTCAGTTCAAGAGTATATGACACAATTGTTTCCTTCTTGATTGTGTCTTTCTTGAAAAATGCTATGAATTCTTTTGACATGTATTATCCTCCATTATCGGACCTAAAGACTTTGATTCTCTTTCCTGATTGATTTTCTACCAAGACTTTGAATTCCTTAAAAGTTTCAAATCCTAGTGCTTAAGATAGTATATCCATGTCTTTCTTGAGAATTTGTTGATAAAGGTAATGTAGTAGAGGTGACCACCAACAGAATGTACAGTCATTAGACCACATATATCAGAATGAATGAGATGAAGGATTTCATGAGTTTTGTTCTTACTAGAGCAAAACAGTCCCCTTATTTTCTTTCCACTTACACAACCCGGGAAAACTCCATCATGACGAGGTTGAACATCTAGAATACTAGAGACCAATTTCTTTAGTTTCAAAAGTGCATCATAGTGAATATGAGCCAGCATGCGGTTCCATAATTCGCTCAAATGATTAGTATTATGGACCAATGCAAAGATAGGTCTTCGAGTGACCCTATAGAGTCCTTCAAATCTCGATCCTAGTGTGAAGCCATCCCTCATAGTTGAATCAGTAGGCCAAGTTAGAACTTTACCTTTGGTGAGGAAACCCTCATACCGTTTTCTTCCAATGGAGATACATATCCCAGATTCTTCATTAGTCCTAGTACATATATGACATCATGTAGCAGAATTGATTCCCCATAATTTAGCTGAAATTTGATGGACCCAAAACCTTTCACATGATGAGTAGATTTGTCTTCAAGAATGAACTTTAGATTGGTCTCCCTTTCTACTAGATTAGAGAGGACTTCTTTATAACCAGAGACATGTTGAGTGGCCCCACTATTAGCCAACCAACCATCCTATGAATCAGTTGGAGAAGAACTAGTAAGAGCAGAAATGAGAATGTATTCAGATTTATTTACTGCATTACTTTCATACCTGGGAGCTTTTGAATTCATTTGAGAAGGGCAATGTTCCTCACGATCACTTGAGGAGTCCCTTATGAAAGTTTTACCATAGTTCTTCCTTCGATAGTCTTTTCTTCTTTTGTCACTATAGTTGCTTCTAGTGTTGTAGTGATGTATTTTTCTCTTCTTGGGACAATCACGAGAAAAGTGACCTTTCTTATGGCAATAGAAACATTCAACCTGAGATAGTGATTCCTCATTTCTTCTTTTTGAGATTTGAGAAGGAGTCTTCCATGATGGACCTCCTTTTGTCTTCTTCTTCTTGTCATGATTGATATATGTTGTGGGCTCTCCCTCTTCATGCTTTTGAAACTTTCCTCTTGCTATCATTCTAGATTCTTCTTGCATGAGCTTCCTAACAATTTCATCAAATGTTGGAAGGAAATTTCTGTTTTTGATTACAGTAATGAAGGTTTCAAAAATGGGAGGGATACCTCTAAGAGTCACAAGCACAAGCTCCATATCCGACACATTTTCTCCAACCCTCCTCAATTGCTCTCTAAGGCAGGAGATCTGAATAATGTAGGATTGAACTATTTCCCCTTTGTTCATCTTAGTTTCCTTGAGTTGATCTTTCAAAGTGATGATTTCATTCAAGTTGTTAACTTCATACATGTTGGCTATCTTTTCATACATATATTTATACTTTCATAAATTCCCAACATAAGTAAGTAAATGATCTTGTAAACTGTCAGCTATAATTTTCTTTTCTTTATACTCAAATTTCTTGTACCTATTCTTGAGAGAAGCGAAAGCATTTTCTAGAGGCTTGGGCATCCTTCCTTGAATGTATTCCAGCATATCATTTTTCTCAGCTATGATCTCCATTCCGAATTTCCATGGAGCAAAGTTTGATGCATCACCCAACTTTTCATGCTCCTTGAAGGTAGAGGACGATATCTTGACCTTCATTAGACCACTTGCTTTCTGACGGACATGGCTTCAAAGCTTGTCTTCTCTTGGGCTTGACTTTCATCTTAGCTCTGATACCATGTTAAATTTTCAAATTGTTTTATGTTGTATCAGTTACTTTAGCCCAATTTATCTTTTCATTAACAATGCATCCAATTTGTCAACAGTATAATCAATCATAAATGTAGCTGAAGAAAGAACAATATATATGTAGTGATAGAGAAGACAAAAACACAACCATAAGAGACAAAATATCGGTCCAAGACTAGGGAAAAACCCCACTAGCGTGTAACCTTTTGAAATATTCTTCTTTAGCAGATAGTCATCAAAATATTTCAGTAGAGAGAACAATGAGCTCAATACATGTGATTTGTAGCAAATAACAATGAACCAAATCTACAGATCTATTATAATAGAAGACAAACCTAGATCTACCATATAACTGAAGCCAACTAATGTCAAGGTGTTAAAACATAGATCTGAACTAGGTCGCTCTCATCTACATTGTCTGTGAGTGACTAAAGCTTGTGGGTCACTCTCACGAATACAATGTGTGACCAACTATAACTGCAGAATCACACTCAGGAGGTATCTATACGTGCGAATCTAGCATTGAATTGGAAATACCCAAATTTTATCCCTTATCGAGTTGTGCGAGTGACCAGAGAGCCAAATTTGCACCTTGACTAAGTTGGGCGAGCGACTGTGATGACAAGGTCACTCCCAGGCCAACCTGTTGGAAGAGACAAGGGACATGATCCTTCTAATCTTCCCCTAAACCGAGATTCACTCTCGCTAAACTCTCTTTGACTAACTAAAGAGACAAATTCTTTCTTTGGCATACTCTATGCTTGCGACTGCAAACGCGAGCGACATAGATCCAAAAAACCCTAACCTAGAGCGAACCTTTCGCCTCTAATTTCAGACACAATGTAAACTTCTGTCGATGAACCTGTGGGAGCTAAAAACAAATTAGAAGAATAGAAATATGATGGTAATGTGATCAAATGAACTTGAGGTGGCCTATTTTTATAGGTTTTCCTATGGGGTAACTTGGGTTTAAGATTGATCCAAGCAGTTACTCATGTGGTTAGGGCTGACCCATTCCATAATGTATGCATAAATAAAACAATTCAAAACTTAACTTCTTTTTAACTTAATTAGGTGATCTTTAGGCTGATTTTGGTCCTCTCGAAAAGAGGAATTTAATGCACATATTATCTTGATCATCTGAATTTCCCTATGTGGAATTTGGCCCTAGTTTCAAATATTAGCAAACCCATGTCGATTTTTGTTGCACTCGATTTCTTCCCATTATATAATGATTGGTTTATAAACGAAAGGTTGAACTTGATCATGTAAAACTTCATCATCTTTTGCACTTGAAGTTGTACCACTGAGTGGTTCAAAATAGTCATTTTAATCATCTTCATGAGCATTTTCTCCCTAAAAAAAAAGGTTGTTGTGAACCATTATTACTTCAAAATTCTTTCGTTGAATTTCATCTTGAAGACCTGAATTTGAGTTTGGAGAAGATTAAATCGAGCTTTCTTTAATTGTAGACAAGTTCCCACTGATTGGAGAGTACTTTTGTGAATGATGATTGTGTTGTCTTGAGCATTGACTATCAAAGTATTCAATAATTCCAACAATTCAATACTTTGCTCCATTTGAACTCATTCACTTGAATTTTCTTTCTTTATTCACTTCAAATTTCTCTCTTAAAAACATCACCCACTTGTATTCTTTAACTTGTCTGTTTTCATTTCATACACACTAGATTTTTTCTTTAGCATGATGCAGGTGTCAGATACTACCAAAACTTCACCCAAAATAGTGATTTTTACAAATGCTTTTTCATGTTTTGACCATTTAGATTGATTCAAATAGCTGTGGAGTTCAATCAAAAGTGCACCTTAAAATTAAAATTCAACTTAATTTTGACACTGAAACTTACAAAGAAAATATAGTAGTTATAATTCAACATGATTACTGTTGAGAGCATTAATCTCATTGTTTACTAGGTGTGATAGTCATTTTTTATTCAATTGAGTTTATTTGAGCTTAGTTGAGTTTGAGTTGGGACTTTCTCTAGTCATTTCTTGTTGTTTGTTTCCTTGTCTCCTATGTAGTTTATTTAACTATTATTCAATGATGAGAAGAGTTGTTTGCTCCATTGCTTATATTGAATCTTTTCACTATGTATTTCCGCCTCTTCAATATTTTTCATGGTATCTCAGCAAAAGATTACATAAGACTCCGAGGAGAGAAACATTTGAAATTAGCTTGTGCTCATAGAGAAATAGAAAAGGTCAAGACAAGCTTGAGGACAAGAGCGAAGTGGCAACCCAACAGAAAGTGCAGTCACATCGCAAGAATAAGCCAATTCATTTATTTATTTTAATTGTAGAGGATACAATCGCAGTCTCAAAGATAAATACAGTGATATTAATCACACCCTTACAAAGAGAGAAGGTGTGATGAAAGCAAAAAACTTTAGAAACTAAATTTCTTTGGTTTAATCGTATTCGTCTATGTCAAAAAGTGTGATTTCCTTGGTAAA
>APFE031390692.1:38877-57594 GCA_000404065.3 Pinus taeda | reverse complement strand
AGTCGTGGAAAGAATATAACACAACCCAACATATAGTAAGCCCCCACAACCTAATTAGGTATGGTTTCTCATGCACAAGCCATCTCTTTGCAGGGTTGCACATGATGTGAGTTCATGTGAAAAAAATGTTTGGTATTCCAGATGTGATCTCTCAAATTTTCAAAATTTCACTTATGAATGGATTCATAAATCTGTCACAGTGCATCCATATTCATGGACATCTCTTGCATCAAACTCAGGATGGGAATGTATGTTCCTCATGAAATCATGGAATTATGAATTTTATCATCTCAAATATTGTCTTTTCCCTTAATCATACTTATCATATTTTCCAACTCATGATCAACTCCTCAGTCTCCTTGTGAACATTGTACTTCAAATCTGATTGCTCATCACACCAAAAACCCCCTTCTATGAGGATGAGCACGCAAGATATCACATGAATCGAGTTCCTTTCATTTCATCACACCCCAACTAGTTTCACACATTCACAATGTTGGAATCCCTTTTATTAGGGCCTAACTTTACCTCAGGCTGAGAAAGGCAGGTCTAGGGTAACATCAAACCACGCTTAACCTGGTAGCTAGCCCTACCAGGTTGGGAGAGGGCTCTCTCCTTGTCAATATCAAAGAAATATGGCAAGGCTTGAGATGACTGATGTGAATACTAATTTTAGGCTAGGTATATGCTTAGAGTATTTTGATTGATTTAATGGTTGATTGTTGGATCATATGAGGAAGGCAGCTTTGGGTACAAGAAATCAACTCAGATTTGCAGAGGTTTCTGTGGGGCCAGGTAGGCAAGTGTTTTAGCACTTTGAAATGAATGTGATGGTGAGTCTAAAGACTGGTGAGGAGTTGGAGAGGCCATGAAAATGTCATGAATCCTCTTCAAATAGTAGAAAACATTCAAAACGAAATAAACCCCAAGGTAGAGCACAGAAACATCAATGGATTCCACCCTTTAATCTTGATTCATTTAGTTATGCAGAAAGAGAGAGATGATGGCACATATAAACATAAGATAAAATTAATAACAAAGAAGAAAACAATGCTAATTCACATTACCACAAGAATCCCACAAAATGCTGCAAAACCCTAGTTTATTTCCTTGCCAAACTACAGAAGTGATGTACAAAGTAGCTCAATGCATCCACAAGAGTCCAACCTTGACAAATGACCAAGAAAGTACAAGATATAGGAATCAAACCACCTATGATAGCCATTAGGCGTCGAATCCATGACTTAAGGAGCTATTTCAACAAGAACTAAACTAGGAACTGAAAAATAGGCAATGGAATAGCTTGCCTCTAAAACCATGGAAACTGATTCATTCAGTTCAAAACCACCTAAAAATGATGTATCTACCTCCTTAAGTCATTTTTCATCATTTTTACATCAAATTACATCCATTTACCTCATGAAATTGACAATGAGAGAGAAAAATTCAAATTGGTAGAAGACTAGGTGAAATTCTGAGCAAACAGGCAAAAATGGGAAATTTTTCTCCTATGCGTAGTGCCACGGATTCTATGCATAGTGCTTTTTCTAGGCCAGTTTTGGAAGGCTTCCCACAATCCAAATCCGGTGTAGAATAGCTCATTGGAAATCTTGCTGAGTCTAATTTTTGGGAAAACTTTAATTTTTTGATTTGGAGTCCATTTGGCCCTTCAAAAATTAAGTCTCTCAAGACTACTTCCCATGTGGCAAAAAAGTGGCAGAGAGGGCATTTTTTGGGTGTTTTTGCCCTTTTGGAGACCTAAAACTTGTCCAAAATTCTCAGCCATTTCTGAGCATGCATATTTTTTCATGCTGATTCCAAATATGTAATCCATTTTGCAATAGTATGCCTCCATCAAAAGTGTAGCGCTAGTGGCGCTACGCACTTGTTCGAAAAGCCTATGTTAAAAATTTCTATGCGTAGCACCACTGATTCTGTGTGTAACACCGTTTTAAGATCAAGTTTTGGAGGCCTTCCCGGTGTCCAAATTGGGTGAAAAATAGCTTGTTGGAAATATTATTGAGTATAATTTCGAAAAAAACTTGAATTTTTCAATTTGGATTTCATTTTCCTTATCCAAAGTCAAATCTCCCAAGACTGGTCAAAATGTGCAAAATGAGGCTGCCTAAAGGCAGAGTGCTGTTACAGTAAACTTTTGAAGGTCTTCCTCAACTCCAAATTGAGCTCATGATAGCTCATTAGAAATATATTTGTGTTTAGTTATCATTTATCTCATCAAGCAAGTCATTTGGCAAACGAAGCTAGGATAAATCTTGATTTTCCCAAGGTCACTTCAGAGGTGCATCAATTCTCCTGAGGCAACTGTATTTTTGACATTTCTCTAAAACCATGACACCTGTGTAAAAAGTGAAAGAGGTTTTTCTTCCTTGGCTTGTGGGATAAAATCCTCTCTCACTGTATCCAAATTCATTTTGTCTTTCTCAGAAACATCATTTTAGTAAAACCTATCCCGACGTGTGGAACAAGTGATTTGTTGAAATGAAGTGAAATGAAGGGGATAAGGGGCTTATAAATTCTTGAGAAAAATTTGGGAAGTAGGGAGGGATTTTAGGAAATATGGGAAAGTGGAATTTCAAAGATTAAGTGAGGGTAAGGGGTCGAAAAGGGCTAAACACAAGCCTATCCTAGAAAATTGTCAAATTGTAGCAAGAAACTAGGGTTTGTGGGAAAATGAGGAATTTGAGGGATATCAGTGATGGGAAGTGTTTAGTAAGGTACATTAAGGATAGGGGAAGGTGTATGAACATGAGGAAACAAGTGTTGTTGATGATTTTACCATCCAAGAGAAATTACCTTCAAAACCCTAGGAGAGGGAAATGAACCTTACCCAAGTACAACTAAAGCATGAACAAGGTGTAAAATGACATATTGGAACCTGAAATGATGATGAAAACTCTTTGAATGATGGTACACTCGGCTGAATGGTGATATGGACCGACACTTGGAAAACTTTGGAATGAGTGAAAACAAACCCTAGACATAATACCTAGTGACCAAATGTTATTTGAAGACACTGCTCAGTTACAACTAGGAAGAGCCTCTTCATAGGCTAAAAATAATAGAATTAAATCCTTGGAAGAATTGGTTATTGGATTGGGCCATAACCCAAAATATTTTAAGGTTGTAGAGGCCTTGATTAAAAGGAAAGATGAAGACATAGCTGCCTTAAGAAAATAGTTAAAATTACCTCCATCAAAGCATCCAAAAATTGCTGAAATTATTCAAAAGAGGTTTGAAAAAGAGCTCATGGACTTAGTCCTCAAGCTTAATGAATAGTTGAAAGAGATTGAACAAGAGTTAGAAAAATCATTGAAGGACAAGCAAGGAGAGTTGACCTCTCAGCCTCCAAATGTGATAGTAGTGGTCTCCAATGCAGTCCCTTCAACACTAGAAACAACTCTGGCATCCAATGTCCCTTTAGTCATAGCTGAAGTAATCACAAGTACAACTACAGGGACAACACAAGTAGGAATTTTAGGTTTAAGCATAGAGGAATTGATAAAATCAATGGAGGAGATGAAGCTGCAAGTCTTGGAATTGCAGAAGGTAAAAGAACAATTTGTTACCTTAGAACAGAAATATGATCTTTCCAAAATTAATTTTTCTGAAAAAGTGAGGGAGAATAAAGGGTTAGCTCAAAAGGTGAAATCATTAGAAAAAGACCTCACCTTTCACAAGCCTTTAGCAGACATTAGGAAGATTCTTTGGACCAACATCACTCAGTCAATAAATGATGTTTAGCCATCAATAGAAATAATTTTTGAACAGATTGATTTGGTAAAGGTAGCTCTTGAAGAAATCCATAAAACTAAGGAAGAATTAGGAAGGATGCCTGAGGAAGCCACCAGGCTAATAAAATTTTTGAATAGCAAAAATAAGTATCAGGTAGAAGAGCTGGGCATTGTAGACAAAACAAGAACTATTCTAGAAATCAAGAAGGTATTGACCAAAAGGTCTCTAATGCAGAATTTGGAAAGAAGATGCTAGAAGATACAAGAAGAAATCAATGCTTTTATGGAAAAATTTGGCATTTTGCAGAGAAAAGGGCTACCCAGTCCTTTAGTAATCAATGATAAATTGATGAGACATATAGACTATGTTAACAAATTGGGTCAATATGCAGATAACCAGGCCAGTTCATCAGTGAGTACATCTGGACCAAAGGCACTGCCTAGATGTAGAGTTCTCTATAACAGTCTTAAGAACTTTTCTATGTTGAACATGAGTTAAAGCATTTGTTTCTAGTTCAGCCTATTTTTTTTTAATACACAAAGGCTGAAGAAATATTCAAGAAACTTCAAAGGACCAGAATACCACAAGAAAAATGGTGGATAGATATGATAGAAATTTTGTGATTTATCATTGGTAAAAACATAAAATTTTCATTAGTTACCATAGTCAATTGTGGTAAAAGAAGGTAAACAAGGATCAAGCAAGTAAAGAGTATCAGAATGGGTCAAATAGTATCAGTAAGAAGATGAAAAGCAGAACAGCCAGCACTGATTTACGAGGAAGGCAACAAGACGCTTCATCATAGAGCCTGCCTCCAGTTCATTCACAAAAACAGGGACATAAAGCCATTAGTTTACTTTATCTTCTATCTTCGAGACCGTCTATCTCTACTTTCATGTAACATATAGTTAGTCATCCTAGAATATATCTCTCTTTGTTATGAGATATTTTATTGTAAAATTTTGTATAAATACTCCCTCATTTGGAGTACTGAGGGTAGATTCTTAAACATTTCTGTAAAGCTGATTATTTTGAAAAAGAAAAGCTATTGATCAACTCTTGTATGGCTGGCTGGATGAAGAATTAATATAAAGGACTGTTCATACGATTCATGTGTCAAACATCGGACAAATAAGTATTCTATATCTCATGTGTTATTGTTTTCTTGTTTAATATTTCAATTGTGTTCCATATTTGAATATTAAAACGAAAAAGTATAATTCAGAAAGTGCTTAAGTGCAATTTGTCTTCAAAATCATTTTTATTTTAAATGTTTTCTTCTAAACTATCATAGGCAAGGAATTCTTAACTACTCCTGCTTCTTAGTTTATCATTTTGGTCATTTAGTAAAAAAAAATCATAATTGCTCTTTATTGGTGATCATCCAAATTCCCTCCTCTTAAAACATGTTGAAGGATTCTTAATTTCCTTTCTTCCCTTTTGAGGCCATCCCATCCTTTCAAGTTACCATTTCTTCCTTGTTTATCTATCTTGCAATGTGAAGCCATCCTTTGTTGAAAAGTCAAATCCAGTTGAGACATCTGTAGTTGACTCCATAGCCCAATGGACTGAGATACTCTGCCCTATTCATCCGCTCCTGAATTCCACCACCAAACACAATCAAAACCCCAAAGCTTTCATAAATAGCCTAATATCTATAAAACAAAGCTAAATCTTGTACATAGAGCCCTCTGTGAGTACATATTAGCTAGATTATGTACTTAAAAGTTGGTTTGTGGTTACCTCGGACCCATTTTCTTCTTCTTACAACTTCTAAGAAAATCTGAGTGATAACGGAAAGTACGGTGTCACTTTTTTTAGCTGCACCCACTTGGAATCCATTCTAGAATTCCATCAAGGAGTAGTACTACCCTATCAAAAGCTATGAGGATAAATACATAAAGTGGACCACGCTGCGGTAGGGAAGGGACCAAGACATGTTGGATTTTACCAATATTTTCATACCCTTCGCACAAAGTTGGGTATCAAGGATTCTAAGTTGCATTTTGTACTCAAATACCATAGCTTCCTACACAAGTACATCCAAGATGAGATGGAGTTCTTGGACATCTCCTTGCTCGGCACAATGTACCGATACGCTGTCAAGATCGAGCATAAGTTTAAACAGAAGAAGTGACACTTTGGATATGAAAATTTGAAGCAAGGGAAAGGTGCCCCCAAACTACTGAACAAAGGACAAAGCCAAGGTGGGGTGGCCCAGGACAACCCACCAAAGCCACAAGTAAAGGACAAACTACAAAGCCAAAGAAGGACATGGGAAAGTGGTGTGAGTTCGATAAGAGCTCCACTCACAACACAAGTGAGTGTTGGGCCAAGCAGTCACTGGTGGCCAAGCTAAAGTTTTCAGAATTAGATGCATGTTTAGAATCTAAGTCAAAACCTGATAAGGGGAATGACAAAGGGAATTAGTTGGGAGCGAGATCCCCCTAGGGTAGTTTTGGAGGTAAAATCCCATGTTTAAGTAATTTTTTTTAATATAATTGTAAAGACTCCGCATTTTGTGGTCGCAGAGCATGAAGGTGTCATGTGTCAAAAAGGGTAGTTGCCCTTAGTTTTGTAAAGTACAGTCGGCTATAAGAGATCTACCCATGGTCCACAGACCATGGGATTGTATAAAAAGAGCTAAGCTCTAAGTAGTTAGAATCATAGAGATATAGAATGATGGGTAATGTAAGAGAGTCGTAGCTCTGAAGTAAGAAGTCTAAGTCTTGGGTTGTAGTGTAGGTAGAGGCTCTGCAACTGAGTGTGTAGAGGCTTAGGGTAGAAGTCTGCAGCTGAGTGTGTGGACCCTTACAACTGTGTGCACGGGGTGGACAGAGTCTGTAAACATTTGGAAGATATTAATAAAGAAAGATATTCTGTAATTTCTTTGTCTTTGTTCTGTTGATGCATCTGATACTTTATGTATGAATTTCCTTTATTGTGCTTATATGATGCACGAATGACCACAATTACACTGAATAATTGAATGAATTTATGAATATTTTTTTACATGGTGTTAACTATAATTTTCTAATAAGATAAGCAAGTCACTCAGATTAATTGGGGAATTTGTACGACATGCTACCATAGCAGCGCAAAAGTACCTGAGCAACAGGCTAGGGCTATGCAAAGGCAACCATACCTTTTCACGGAGGTACAAAAGGATGGAATAGAGGGCTCATCTTGCAAGCTCTAAAGCAAAGAGACCTACATGAAGGTAGGGACAAAGGGAATTAAATGACATAGCAACCATCTCAGGGTGTGAAAACTTGGTTTCAACATCCCCCCCATACTGTTACGGGTGAGAATTCAATCCACGCTCCACAGGGTGATGTCAAAAGGACCAGTAGTGTAGGGATTTGTTTGGCTATCTAACATTGAACCTAGGTCAGGCCCCCTAGACCCAAAAGAAGAAAATTATCGATGTTGAGCCCAATGCCACTGTTGCCACCATGAAAATCCAAAAGGAGGAATCCAAAGATCTAGAGGAGGAGGAGTGCCTCTTCCACTCCGAGATGTGGGTAAAGGGCTCCCCGCTATAGTTCATTGTTGACAGCGGGAGCCAAAATAACCTCATTTTGGCAGAGGTTGTGAAGTGGCTGGGCTTATCGACCATAGCACATCCACAAACATGCACCATCGGGTGGCTTCACTAAGGACAGGATCTTTGCGTGAGCTAGCAGTGTCGCCTTCCATTCAACATCAAGCCCTTCATAGATGAGGTATTGTGTGACATTCGTCCCCTTGATGTTTGTGATGTATTATTAGGCCAACCATACTTTTGGAAGCAACGTGTTGTATATGAGTCAAGGCCTTGTGTTGTTATTGTTACTTTGGGAAATAAGTTGTACAGGATATCGGAGGTAGCACCACCTACTGCCATCTCTTTGGTTACTGTAAAACAATGCAGTAAGATCATTTCCAAAACTGGGAAATTTGTTTTCCTAATGATATGCCCTCAAGGAAAGAAGAAGACACTGGCCATGACCTCCAAACAGAGCCCCTCTGCATGAAAACTACAAATGGACAAGGTCATGGAGGAGTACGAGGACATCTTCACCTCCCTGTTCCACAAAATTTTGTCACTATCCTTGTACTCTCCATCTCTTGATCTTGGAGGACCTCTACAGTGAACCCTACATGCTTTACCTTCATGAAGAAACTCCCATTGTGTTCCTCTTCATGAGCAAAATAATTTTCTTTTGCACCATTTTCCCAAAATCTTCTATTTTTTCCAATTTACAAGACCAGCGCTAATGACCTTTGTCCTCCTCACATCGATATGCAGGGATTAACATTGTCCCTAGCATTTACCGAAGTGACTGAGCTTTGTTCCAGTCATGCTGATCCTCTTATGGAATTTTTTTAAATAAGGAGCCGAAGCTTCTAGCTCTAGAAGCTTCGTAACAAAAGTCTGGTAAATGGTTTTGCCAGATGGGGTCGAGGATGTCAGTTTGGGCTCGTTTTTCATATAAGGATGGAACTACCTCAAGAGATAAGACCTTCTCCCATGAGAAGAGGATCCATCTCACATCTATTCATACTATATAAACCTCCCTTTTTCCCAAGCACAAGCTAGTGTTGTAGTGTTAATGTGGGTGTGCTAGTGCTAATTAAGTTTGGAGTAAACAACAAGATATTCATAGTTGTAGCTCTCTAGTTGTGTGAGGGAGAAGTGCGAATTTTGTTTGGAGTGAAGCCTAAAGGGAAGAGCCTTAAAACTATTGTTGTTGAGGCGATCATGGAATGCTAGCTTAAGTGTGTGGGAACTTGGTCTTGTCAAAGGAGAACAAAAACGTCAAGACAATGGTTATAATCTCTTCTTAATTCAATATATATGCAACTATCGATTGATTTCCTACATGATTTTTCATCTTACATATTCATGGCTTAATGTTTCTTGACTCGTTAAATAGGTTGAATTACAATTTGTCTATTATCATGGTTGTTATTTGTTGTTGTTTACTTGTTTCAGGTGCTTAAAGAAGGAAGCGAGAGATCGCTGAAATGAGCAAGCAAGGACATCATCAAATGAGATAAGCGTACTAAGAGGTAGGCCCTCTTAGTTGGTTCTAAGCTAAGGAAATATTCCATAGAATGTATCAGTTGTGGCTAGACCCATTATCGGGCTATTGGAATTTGTTTGTGTCCGCACTTATAAATTTACTTCACCACAAATTGGAGACCATACTGAGGAAAATGACCCTTTTGTTTGTCTTAGATTTCATGATTTTGTGTGAACTTTTCTAGTTCCAATTTTTCCCTTTGGTTATGTTTCTTTTCTCCTACTTACTGGCCTGAGTTTGAATTTCATAGTAGAAAATCTGGTCCCTGTTTCATTTTTTTTCTTCGCTCCTTCAATCAGCACGCTTAATCTGCTAATAGTCACATCGATCAGCGATATGCTAAGAAATAGTCGCACCGTCCAGCCTCTAGCACTTGTTGTTAGTTAGGAAGTTGTGCCAACTCCTGTAAGTGAAGATTAGGGTTTGTCCCCAATCTTGGCCAGTGTGTTTTGCTCTCATGATTTTGACCCTGTAAGCCTTCTAGACCATTTTTTCCCTGACTAGAAATCTGCTTTTCATTTGGTTTTGTTTGCTTGCTTTCTTATCATCTTTTTGCTTGATTTCTTGAGTCATTGAGTGGTCAGTGATAATATGGCATCTAGATTGTCATCCATTCAGTTGTTTGTGAACTTAGTGAGTCAAGTTGTAGGTGTACTTACTCTTGGAATTTCGTTTGTGATTGTTTTATGACTTTGACCTCCATTACACAAGTTTGAAAAGTTTATGTTTGCTTGCATAAATGTTTATTTTCCATCATGGATTACATTTCCTATCTTGTTGTTGGTAAAGTTTATGCTTCATTAGTATGAATGAGCCTCTCTTTTCATGTTTTCATTTGCTTGAAGAGCTGATTGTCTCAAAAACGTTTTCATTGAAGTGTTGTATGCAAAAAGCTTATTTCATTGCTTCATGAAAAGTATGAAATCCTAGTTTGTTGTATCATTGTGCTACAATAGCCCACATCATTAGAGACTAGAATTGAATTGGCTTTTGAAAAAAGGAAAATAACTCTTTTTTCTTTTGAAAGGACTATTAGAAATGTTCTTGTCAGGAAATTAGGAATTGGAATGCATTTTTCATTAGTTTATTTTCTCAAAAAGTGAAGTAGTGAAAGATCATTTTTTTTCAGTCACTTGGTTGTTTGCATTTGATTGTGTAGTTTCTATCCTCTCTAATGTAGGCAATTCATCGAATTGAAAGGGTCTTATCTCATTCAGTTGCATTTAAAGTTTTTCGAGTCCCATCGCTAAGACCTAAAAACTGAAACATAAGTCAATATAAACTTTAAAATGAATTCAATTAACCTAAGGCACATTTGACATTTAACGATCATATCTAGAAGGTCTAGGCTAGACACGTGTTCCACCGTCTTTAAACCTAGCAGCTGTCGTTAGCTTCGGCATTAGACAGTGCTAGTACATATTTGTGCTCCCCATACTGTCAAGTATATAATGGGAGACCCATCTAGGCTGCAAAACTTTATCCTTAGGAAGCCGAGTCAGCTGCCTTGCAAATATGATACACCAAACACAATATTTGAGGAGATTGCCTGCCCGTACTTCTTGGTTTGCTGAGAGGTATTCTGTAGTTCGTGGTTACCTCATAATCCTTTATGCCTAGAGTACCCTGAGTAGTCATTTTTTATCTTTATTGACTCTTTAAATTTGAAAACATCATCAAGCACTTGTCCGTTCGAGCTCGTTAATTCCGAAAGTGACTAGAGTCACCTTTCATCCTTTGTTTCAATGTCTTAAAATTAACTTCCCACAAAATATTCCTGGTTAAAGATACCTTCCTTAGTGTTTCTTTAAAAGTTGATTCAAATGGAAATATTCCTAGAGTCTACAAATCAAGGGTTCCCCTCGGATGGGAATCCTAGTCCTTTTCCTTCTTTTGGAAACACTGGTGCTCCTTATATGGCGATGTTGTCCCTTCTTGGTTTAACCATTGGTTTACCTGCCTGGTTGTTTTTGACCTCAGTGGTCACGAGTGTCTTGACTCCTACCCAAACATTTCCTTCATTCAGATCACGTCTCAATGATTCTAAGATTGACCCCTTGCTTTCTTCCCCCATTTCTTCACCCTCCTCTTCTACTTCGCTTGGTGAAAGTTTGAAATCTAGTAACGAGGAGGGTAAGAAGAAGAAGAAGAAGAACTCAAATAAACGAGAGGCCAATCATGTATCTATTAATCCAAATGCACCCCCCATCAACAAATGTTCTGATCCTTCACAGGAGGTAAAACTCCCTTGCAGACTATGTAAGAGTGACCATCTCCTTCGAGATTGTCCTGGCATTCCCAGAGTCTTAGAGGTATGGTCTCAAAACCTGAACTGACCATGCCCGTCAACCTTTGGAAATCATGTCAATGTTACGCCTTCAACTAATGATGGTAAGAAGAAGGGAAATATTAGATTCCCCTGTAGGTTATGTGAAGGAGAGCATCTCCTTCACCTTTTTCCTCTTATGGATAAAGCTTCCAAAGTTTTGGAAAACCTTATAGCTCCTCAACCCGAACTTCCTGTTGGTTATCAATGGCTTTCTTCTGACCCTCTCCCGATTGGTAAAGAGATTGACTTGGATTCATCTCTTGCCTTTCTTACTCTCCCTGAGCGAGACTCTCTTGTGTCTTTTCCGGACCAACCATTGGTCGAAAAGAGTGTCGACTTGGTTCCACCACCAGTTGCTCACTCTGTTCCTGAAGAGAGTGGTGGTCATATTGCTCATGCTTTTCTCATCTCCTTAGATTCTCATGAATCAAAGAGTGACACTCCCATCCCGATTGTTCAAGAGAGTCCTCCTATTCCTGTACAACATGGGGGCAATCATATGATACATCCACCAAGTAGTTTTGTTGTCTCTTTCGATTGGGGTCCATTGACTGCTTTCCACCTCCCATCTTATGTGCCTTTCTAGATCACAGTAAAAGCCTATAATATGGTAGTACATGGAACTATATTAGATGAAGACACATATGTTAGCATCATGTCTTCTACTACTTGGCAAGCTTTAGGCTCCCCATAGCTTGTGCCTGTCACTCAAAATCTGTTGGCTTTCAACAGAGGAACTAGTCAACCCTTGGGGGTCCTTCCAAAGTTCCCTATTACTTTGGAAAGGAAGACTATCTATATAGATGTGATGGTAGTCCAAGGTCCTTTATATTTCAATCTTCTCATTGGATGCGACTATGTTTATGTCATGGGAGCTCTTGTTTCTTCAATTTTCCATGTGGTTTGTTTTCTGCAAGAAGGGAGAATAGTGACCATTAACCAATTGTCATTCATTGGTCACTAGGTGCCTCCTATGAAACCATCATCCCCTATTGGTTCGTGTTTGCGAGAAATTCCTTGCCCACCACAGGTCAATTATGTGGCTACTTGTTCCATCTCCACATCTGCGAATGATCACACAGATGGTATAGTACATTATGTACTGGGGGCATTGGAACCCGATTTGTCATTTGTACTAGTTAACATGTGTTCCTCCCAGAGTGTAGTTCTTTCATCTAGTGAAGACCTCTTAGGAGACATGTTCTCATATGGTCCATGATCTGATTCCAAGGATAGTTCTTTTACTGTGTCAACCTTGTTAAAAAATGAAACAAGGAGTTGTGAGGATAGTTCTTGGTCTTGTGTCAACCTCATTAAAAAATGAAACAAGGAATGTGAGGATAGTTCCTAGTCTTGTGTCAACCTCGTTAAAAAATGAAACAAGGATTCGTGAGGATAGTTCCTAGTCTTGTGTCAACCTCGTTAAAAAATGAAACAAGGAATGTGAGAATAGTTCCTTGTCTTGCGGAAAGATCGTTAAAAACTGAATCAAGATGCCCGAGGATAGTTTGTTCTTGTATCAACCTCATTAAAATATGAAACAACTCCCTTTTCCAAATTGCGTCTTTGATTAAGATCTCGTAAAATCCCAATTGAGTCTTTCTTGGATCTTGAAAGTGAACTTCATTCTATTCACCTAGTTGACTAAAATGAAGCTTGGGGGGCATGTACCTCGATTGAGTCATTATGTCGAGGGCATGCAAACTTATCTCAAGCATAGTTTTTCATTTCAAGCTTCTGTAAACATGAAACTAAATCCAAGCAGAGTTCTCCATGGTTCAATCTTGTGTAAAAATGAACCCATGCCCAATTTACATCTCGTGATTGTTGTTTTATCAGCTGATTTCTACTAGATGAGCCTTGGTTGTTTCATTGTATCACCACCATCTCTTTGGCCAATCGTATGCTTTCACTTGGTTGTTTTTCCTTTTTTGAGGGACTGCAGCGATGAGTGGTTTTATTAGCCAGCCTCTTGACCATTACATGTTTTGAGCAGTTCCACCATTGCCGGAACCAAAATGAACCAGTTCCTCTAGGCCAAGTCATGTTTCAGCTCTTTTCTCAACTCGTAAAACTCATATAAAAATATTGCCAAGTATTTTTTCCCTTTTGACTCGTAAAAGATAGTTAAATAGGGGATATGATTTCAAACTCTTGAAACATGAAAAAATATCGAGTTACACCTTTGTCGGACTCCTTAAAATATAAAATGACATTGGATTCATCACCATGAATAACATGAGCTTCTCCTTCCTAGGGCTCATTAAACTTACTAGGTCGGATTCGTCCGAAGGATGAACTTACAGTGCAAGAATATGTTATCCCCTTCAAGATTGTGATTAAAAAATAATTGGGGTACCTACCAGAAATGGTGGGGGAAATTTCGGAAATCTAATCAGTTGTGTTGGTAGCCCACTCTTGAACATGACACTTTCTTTTTCATGTCAGGTTGGGATATCCTCCTTTTTATCATTGACCTTCCTAGGTTGGGCCGTTTATTTTGCCTTCCATTTGATCTCTACCACGTCATCATGACCACCAATCCTATGGATCCAAAATCTGCCAAACTTCTAGCTGTGTCACCAATATATTCAAGAGTTGTCCTTCTATAGTTACACTTACCCCTGATTCTTTGTATCATCCAAAATTTGATATTGCATCCCTTTCTCTCGTGTCGATGATGTGGGATACATTATGTCCCTCCTTCGACATGGTCAATTCCTATCGACTTCAACTCATTATCTGGGAATTTGACTGAGTGTTGGGTAGGGAATCCCCCCACAGCATGTTTTGGGGCTCAAAGCCCAAGTTTTGGTCAAAGGTTAATTTTCATCAATGGTTTTGTAAGACTCCACGAATTGCGGGCGTAGAGCACGAAGTATAGGATGAGTCATAGGGTTGTTAGCCCTAAAGTATTGTAATATAATGTAAATTCATGTCGGCCTACCCATGGTCCGCGGACCATGGGATTGTATAAATAAAAGCAAGGCTCTAAGTTGTAAAGATAGCTAATGAAGGAATTAGAGAGAAAGAGTATGAATGGTTCGAGCTTAGAGTAAGAGTCTAAGTGTATTGGGTCATAGTAGTAGGAAGAGGCTCTGCAGCTGAGTGCGCAGAGGCCTAGTAGATTCCACAGTTGAGTGTGCTGACCCCTACAGCTGAGTGCACTGACCCCTGTAGATGAGTGCGCAGGGCGATGTCAAGTCTGTAATCTGGATCGAAGAGTAATAAAGAGAAGTTGATTCTTATTTCTATGTATCTGTTGTGCATTGTATTCTTTACGTTTATACCATTTTATTTATCGTGCACACTGATATGATTGTTGAATATGTTGTAATAATCATTAGTTTTACATTAAAAATTTAAGTAACTGGGTAATAATAGATTAAATAGCAAGGAACTTGGGTATTATATAGGTTGTGCCTCGAGTAGGGCTGCGCAGAAGTAGCACCCTAGGCTGCGAAGGGATAGTAAGTGCGCATTGCAACATACACGCAGGGTCAAACCACGAACCTCCAGAAGCTCATCAGACATCCCCAGGGTGTGGAAACCTGGTTCTAGCACCTTCCCATACTACTTCGAGTGAGATCTCAGTCCACACTCCATAGACTATTGCTGAAAGGGCCAGTGGTATCGGGATTTCCTTGGCTAAATCACCTTTGAACCAAGGTCAGGCCCTTACAAGCCAACAAATGGTTCTGTTGCTGGGACCAAGATCTGCATAAGGGATGTTTGATGTTGTGCCACTATAATCCAACAAAGAAAGAAACTAAAGAGTGGTTTGAAAAGAAGATTCATGAGTTCGTGGCACAGGAAAATAGAAATCCATGAGTATCTAAGGAAAAGTGGTTGGAGTGCTACTTATATATGGAAATCCATGAAATTTTCTTTGCATCCTTTCCTTCTGAGCTGTATGAGTGGATTGCAAAGTTAGTAGACAACTAGGGAAGGTGTAGGCTTGACAAAACAATAGTGATTTGGATTTAAAGAGGAACGCAACAAATTACAGAGATAACCATAAACACAAAGATGCAGCGGAAATAATACTTCATTTCATTAATGTAAAATACTGAGATATGCTTATAAAAATAAAATGGAAATAAACAACTATGGCAATGGTAGCTTATCTATGAGAAGAGATGTGGTGGCTACATGCTTCTAAAATGTGTTACAATGAGGCTCAAAGGCCTATTTATTGTTGAGAAACAACGGAAAACCCTAAACATCCAAAAACCTAACTCTAGAAGATGAAACACCAAATTGTGGGCCCCGTTTGGGTAAATTGGTACATCAACTTCCCGGGGTCGTAACTTTTGCATACGATCTCCGTTTGATGTGTACAATATCTCGTTAGAAAGATCTATCTAAGAACTACAACTTTGGGAAGAGAAACATTGGTCCATTGACCCATGTTGCTCCCAATTTCCCTAAAAGAATGTCATTTAGGGCCTCAAAACGGCTCCGGAAGTTTAGGACCTGTAAAATTGCTAAAAGTAGTAAATTGTGCTGAAAAGATGAAAGAAACAATGGTGGGGATCCAAGTGGACTTGGAAGGTGGCCACCAATATCCTTCTGGATCATTCCTCCCCGCTTAGGAAGCAATGGTCCCCATTGCTTTGAGTTCCTCCATGAGATGAGGAAACATCTCCTGAACTTGGTCCCTGGTGAGCCACTTGCCCTAGTGAAGGAGTTGGCCTGCTTTGACGACTTGATACAGTTGGATGTTTAGTTGGCAAGTGTGCTTGATCTATGTGTCCATGATCTAATCAGTTGGAGCTTGTTCCATGCAATCTGGATTTAACTCTGTGGGCGTGAGCTGTTCTACAATGTTGGATGTGTCTAGTAATGGTGGAAAGCATGGTTGAAGGCGGTCTACATTGAACACTGGGTGCAGGCCAAGGAATGGGGGAATTCTGAGCTCAAATGCATTATCTCCCACAACCTTAGTAATGGTGTAAGGACCATATCGGAGTGGTTTGAGTTTTCGATAGGCTCCGGTAAGGCGTTCCTTTTGCAAATGCAACCAAACTTTATCACCCACCTGAAACTTGTGTTTCACCCGATGTTGATCATGTCGTTGCTTGTACTTGGCATTTGATTTCTCCAAAATGTCATGGAATTGCTGGCGAATATGTTGGATGTGCTCAATAAAGCTATTTGCCTTATCTGTTTTAGACTAGACATGAGCCGAATCTACGTGAGAAGCTACAAATGGCATGGCCACATTAATAGGACATAGTGGTTGGAATCCCAAGCCCACCTAAAAAGGATTTTGGGCAGTCGAGCTGTGGAGAGCCCGGTTATAGCTGTGCTAAATATAGGGGAGGCTCTCATCCCATGTGCATGGATGCTTTGAGTTGTACATGCGTAGAATGTGTACAATCATCCTGTTGACAACCTTTGTTTGGCCATCAGTTTGATGATGGAAGGGTGTGGACTTAGTGAGTTTGGTGTCTAGCATCGACCAGAGACTAGACCAAAATGTATTGAGGAACTTGCTATCCTAATATGAGATGATAGACTGTGGGATCCCAAAGTGCACCCACACTCGTTCAAAGAACAATTTAGCAGTGGCTTTTGCTGGGATATTCTTCTTGCAGGCCGCCATAATGGCCATCTTTGACAACCTATCGACAACCACAAAAACATAGTCGTTTCCATTCTTAATGGAAGGAAGGTTTGACATGTAATCCATGGAGATGGATTCCCAAGGTCGACTAGGGGTAGGCAGCGGGTACAGAGGCCTTGCTTCTTAACTATCAGTTTGGAAATGGTGCAGGCAGTGCATGATCTGATGTACTTCCCGACATCCTGTCGAAGATTCGGCTAGTAGAAATACTTATGCAGTACTGCCACCATTTTCGCACCCCCAAAATGCCTAGCAGCCCGACTGTAGTGTGCTTCCCAAATCATCTTGGCACGCTCGCTTTAAGGAACAAAAAGGTGACCCAAGTGGCATAACAAGGCATCTTGGAGGTGAAAATCTAGGACATGCCAACCCTCCAAGAGTGTCTGGTATGTGTGGCCAAAGTCTGGGTCACTTTTTGTAGAGAAGTGGCCAATCAGAAGTCTCGTGCCCACAAGAGTTGAGCACGGTGGTTAATGAAATGATCGGTGGTCGACTGAGGCAATCTGCAACATTATTGGTGCTACCCTTCTTATACTTGATATTTAAATGGAATTATTGCAGGTATGTGGACCACTTCTGATGGATATCATTTTGTAATTTCCCTTAGGTTTGAATGAACTAGAGGGGTCGGTGGTCTGTGTGGATGACCGTTTTCTTCCCCAAAATGTAATGTTTCCATTGTTAGTAGGCCTACACAATGGAATACATCTCTTTTTCATAAGTGGGATACTTCCGGACTGTGTCTGAAAGTGTCTCACTGTGATATGCCATTGGATGCCCGTGTTGAGTAAGGACTGCCCCAATAGCGTAGTCAGAGGCATTTGTCTCGACCTCAAATGGTTGTTGCAAGTCTGGCAATGCGAGCACTGGTGCTAAGAAAATGCGGTCTTTCAACTCTATGAATGCCTTTTGTTGAGATTCAGACCAAAATAATTTTGCTTTCACTCCTCCCTTGGTGACTTGACTCAAGGTCCAAGTGATATGAGAAAATCCCAACACGAACTTGTGGTAGAAGTTGGCATGACCTAGAAAGTTGCAGAGCTCCATTAGAGTGGTTAGAGAGGGCCAATCCCGAATGACTTGGATCTTTGTTGGATCCACATGCACCCCATGTTCATCAATAATGTATCCCAGATACTAAACCTGGGTCATGCCAAAAGTGCATTTCTCCAAATTGGCACATAACTTGTGTTGCCAGTGTTTGGAGAACCTGTCGGATGTGCTGGAGGTTCTCTTCCCAACTCTAGCAGAAGATCAGGATGTCATCCAAGTATACCACTAAAAATGAGTTGGTGAATGGCTGCAAGATGTCATCCGTTAGCCTCATGAAGGTTGCAGGAGCATTCGTCAATTCGAAAGCCATAACCAACCATTCAAAAATGCCCTCCTTGGCTTTGAAGGCAATCTTCCACACATAGGAGGGTTCAATTGGTGCCTGGTGATATCCTGACTTCAAATCGATCTTGCTGAAATATTTTCCCCCTTCAATTAGTCTAGGAGGTCATCAATCCGTGTGATCGGGTACCTATTATGGATAGTGATCTTGTTAAAACCCGATAGTCAATACAGAGTCTCCAAGTCCCATCCTTCTTCTATACCAACACGATTGGGCTCCCACAGGGTGATGAACTGGGATGGATGTGATCTTTCTGTAGCAGCTCCTGAATCTGCCTATTGATTTCATCATTCTCTAGCATGGAGGACTGATAGATTGGTCCATTAGGTAGCGGCAAACCTAGGGTCAGATCGATGGAGTGCTTGACCTGACAGTGCAGAGGAACCCCTACAAGGGAGGTGAAGATGTCCTCATACTCCTTCATGACCTTGTCCATCTGTAGTTGTCATGCAGAGGGGCCCTGTCTGGAGGTCGTGGCCACCGTCTTCTTCTTTCCTTAAGAGCGTATCATCAAGAAAACAAATTTCCCGGTTTTGGAAAT
>APFE031390692.1:26515-38763 GCA_000404065.3 Pinus taeda | reverse complement strand
ATACACAGCATGTCGCTTCCACAAGTATGTTTGTCCTAATAATACATCACAAACTTCAAGGGGAGCAATGTCACACAACACCTCATCCGTGAAGGGCTTGATGTTGTATGGAAGGTGACACTGCTGGCTCACATGAAGATCCCATCCTTGGTGAAACCATCCGATGGTTTATGGTTGTGGATGTGCTATGGTCAATAAGCCTAGCCACTTCATGACCTCTACCAAAATGAGGTTCTTTTGGCTCTTGCTGTCGATAATGAATTGTAGCAAGGATCCCTTTACCCACATTTGGGAGTGGAAGAGATGCTCCTCCTCCTTTGGATCTTCGGGTTCCTCCTTCTGGATCTTCATGGTGGCAATGATGGTGTTGGGCTCCGCATCGATAATATGCTTCCCTTTGTCATTCCCCTTGTCGACTTCTAACTGAGAGTTGGAACATGCATATAATTCTGAAACCTTTAACTCAGCCACCAGTGATTGCTTGGCCTAACACTCACTTGTGTTGTGAGTGGAGCTTTTATGGAACTCACACCATTTTCTCGTGTCCTTTTTCGGCTTCGTGGCGCTGTTCTTTGCTTACAGCTTTGATGGGTTATCTTAGACCACCCTGCCTTTGCTTTGTCCTTTGTTCTGCGGTTTGAGGGCACCTTTCCCTTGCTTTGGATTTGCAGATCCAAAGTCTCGCTTCTTCTGTTAAAACTTTTGCTCGACCTTGACGACAAATCGATATGTTGTGCTGAGTGAGGAGATGTTGAGGAATTCTATTTCTTCCTGGATGTACTTGTGCAGGCAATCGCGGTATTTGAGTATCAAATGTTGCTTCGAGTCCTTGATACCCAACTTTGTGCGAAGGGTATGGAAAATATTGGTAAACTCTGTCACGTCTTGGTCCCTTCCCTGCTGCAGCGTGGTCCACTTTATGTATTGATCCTCATAGCTTCCGACAGGGTAGTACTACTCCTTGATGGCATCTTAGAATGAATTCTAGGTGGTTGCAGCTTAAAATAGTGAGCCGGTACTTTCATCCTTCTGCTTGCAATAGGTTTCCCACCAGTCCTTGACATGGGGGGCTGCTTTGAGAAGAGCAAAAATAATATTTTCCCGACTGGAAAAATCATGAACATAAAAATAACCCTCTAGCAGATTTAACCATTTATCGATGGAATTTGCATCTATTTGACCCTCAAATATGGGGATTTCAAAATTAACTTGTACCTTAAATGGTCTGGCATTTCCAGAGTAGCTGTGGGAAGCCAATGCGTCACCCCTGGGTAGCCGCTGAAGGATCTAGGCAAAGTTGTCTATCATCGCGTTCCTTTGTCACTTGAGGTCTTCTTCAAGTAAGATTTTGATAGGATTTCCTGCTCCCTCATCTTTCTTTTCATCTGCCATGGGAGGCTGTCGGGTTTTCTGAGGCTAGTCTTGGAAAGGTTTGACCAGTTCAAGCCCTAAATCCTTATATCCCGACCTCGTTAGGGACATGAAAAGAAAAACAGAGAAAAAGTAGACCACTATGATACCACTAATCTGGATTTAAATAGGCATGCAACAAATTACAGAGATAACCATAAACACAAAGATGCAGCGGAAATAATACTTCATTTCATTAATGTAAAATACTGAGATATGCTTACAAACAGAAAATGGAAATAAACAGCGAGGGCAATGGTAACTTATCTCTGAGAAAATATGTGGTGGCTGCATGCCTCTGAACTATGTCACAATGAGTCCAAGGCCTATTTATTCTTGAGAAACAATGGAAAACCCTAAACATCCAAAAATCTAACCCTGGAAGATGAAACGCCAAATTGTGATCCCCGTTTGAGTAAATTGGTACATCAACTTCCCGGGGTTGTAAATTTGGCATACGATCTCCATTTGATGCATAAAATATCTCATTAGAAAGATCTATATAATAACTACAACTTTGGGAAAAGAAACATCGGTCCATGGACCCATTTTTCTCCCAATTTTCCTAAAAAACATAATTTAGGGACTCAAAATGGCTCCGGAAGTTTAGGACCCAAAAAACTGTTAAAAATAGTAAACTATGCTGAAAAGCTGAAAGTTATAATGGTGGGAGTCCAAGTGGACTTGGTAGGTGGCCACCAATATCCACTTGGATCAAAAAGTGTGGACTCTAGAATTAGTGCGTAGATGAGAAGCATCAGGAGATAAGATAGCATGAGCTGTGGACTATTGCCTCAACCAAATAATAGGAGGATTTATCACTAAGTTTGCGGTAGAAACGACCGTCAGCTATAGTGAGGTAGAGAAACGGTTCCTCAAGGGACTGCAAGGTGAGTATATTAAATCTTTGAACACTTGGATTAAGATGCAATTGTGTGAAAAACGGGTTATGCGAATAAATTAATGTTTGCTACTATGTGAAGTGGGAGGATCTACAGAAGTAGAAGTAATGAAGAGTTGAAAACCAGTCTCTTAATTTCACCCTCGCGGGAAAGCGAGGAAGAGCTTGTGAAAGTTTCTCTGAGAAGCACAGTCAGTCTGATAAGGGAGTGTATTCCACGTTTACCACCTCCACCCACACTGCCACCCATCTCACCATCCTCACCTCCATCTCCATCCACCCCACCTCTGCCACCACCACAGTTCAGTATGGTGAGTGCGATCAAACTACCAGTATTCAAAGCAGTGGGAAATGAAGATCCAGACCAATTCTGGTTCGTGGTAAGAGCAGTATGGGAAGCACAAGGCATCATGAATGATAATATTAAAAAGGATAGGTTGGTGAGCATGTTGCAGGATCGTGCATCAAAATGGTATATCAAACATTCTAATGACCACCTGAATGCAGGAATCATAGAGATCCAGGCCGCGCTGAATAGGGAATTTAGTAGGCCAAAATTAGAAACATAATCAATCATTGGGTTTAAGGAGATCAAGATGTTCCCAGGTGAGACCCCGTGGGACCTAGACTAAAGTTTGAAGAGTACGATTCGTGAAGCCAATATGACATTGACAGATGGACAACATCGCATATGGTTTGTGGCATCACTTACGCCACACTTAAGGACAACACTATCACAACAAAACCTTCCCACCTAGGCCGAAGCGTTGGAGATGGCAATGAGATTACATGAAACCCCTATACAAGACCTTGGGTTGTGAGTCCAACAAATCCAAATGCAACTGCAAAATTTGTCTAGAAATGAAAAGTTTGAAACAGGATAGGACACCTCGGCTAGTGATGTGCGAGGAAGTATGGTGCATAAAATGCAAAGGCCGAGGGTGCGACGAGGACCACTGTCCATTGTTCGTGAACTATTTTGGAAAGAGGAGGGCCGATGCCATTAACACCTAAGGCACAAGTAAGGCCAAGTGCAGTGTCTACATTATGGTGTGTGATCTGTCATATAGGAGGAAAGAAAACCATGGATAATTGTCATATTTTGCAAAAGTATACACAGATGTTCCAACAATTGATTTGTAATTTCTGTAGGTCGGTAGGTCATGATGAATGCACCTGCCGAAGCTACGAACTAATGATGGATCGGACTCCTGCCTATAGGGTGCAAAACAAGATGCGAGCCCTCGACCCAATTGTAGGGATGGTGCGCATTGGATTTCAGGGGCATGGTCGAGGTCGAGGCGGAATGGGACTAGGAAGGGTTTGCGGACAACTAATTTGTTACAATTGTGGAGGGCCAGGGCACTATGCCCACGATTGTACAAGCCTGACAAGAACATCATGTTGGTACTGTAATTAGTTTGATCATGAGGCAAAAGACTGCCCTTTGCTGATAGTGAGGATGCGCGAAAAGGGGGTACTCCATCCCCCTGTAGATGATGAGGTCTGATCCGCACGAAGAAGAACCGAATATAAACATGATGCTCAGGAGCAGGATGACCACATGAGATGATAAAGGAAAATAGCCATAAGAAAGTGCATGGGTTCGCAAAGCTTCTACAAAGGAACCCAAATTTGATTTAGAACGCATGAAGGAGACATTCATGGAAGCTCAGAAGAGCTTCACGGAGGCCTCCACTTTAGGCAATAAGGATTAACTAGAACCAGGGATGGATCCTTCAATGCTCACTAATTTTCTGGAGACATGCATGAAACTGTTGTGCGATAGAAAGGCACTCAAAGGACTACAGGAACTTATCACTAGGTGCATGGGGTCAGGAGAACCGTGCGTGGTCCGGAAACTTTGAAAGCATGCATTGCGCACAGGAATGGAAATGAGGTTGACTGCGCAAATCGACGAGTATGAAATGGATCAGGTAATCATGGATCTGGGTTCGGATGCGAATGTACTACCAAAGAAGACATGGGAGTGCATGGGTAGACCCATGTTACAATGGTCCCCTATTCAGTTATGAATGATAAACCAACAAAATATTTTTCCCATGGGAAGATTGCAAGGGGTCACAGTCGATATTGAAGGTGCGAGCACACAGGCGGATTTTGAAGTGATAGAGATTGTCGATGATAGTAATCCCTATCTTCTATAGGATAAATGGCACGATGTATGGAGAATGTAGATACCCTCAAAGGTCTTCCCAGGACCTTTGGCAGACTATAAGATTATCTGCAATTGCACAAAGTTACATGCATGTTCATATACAATAACTAACTATCAAAGCATTAGAAGTAGATTACCTCAAGTCTCCGTGTAGATTTGTTTGGAGATCACAATGCAGCCAAGCAAAACTCCCTCAAAGCTAGCTCCAAATCAAGTCCTACACATAGAAGAGACATACAACTTTGATAACTAATACATGAATATATACAATAACATCTAATTGCATACAACTAAGCTACTCATGCTAATAGGCATTGAACAGACAACTAAATGAATGATAATATCAACACCACAAGTAGACAGTACAACTGTAGTTCTATATTAATGTTGGAAGAGTGATTAGAACCATTTTTTGTATCAACCTTCCTTTACCCCTCCAGCTTCTCTCTCTCTCTCTCTCCCTTCTTTCTCACTTCTTATGATATGAGTCAATGCTCAATAGTCAAGTATGTTATCCTTTCAAATGCTCTGACCCTTTTCACAATAGCCCTCACTTTGCTTATACAACAATTGAGTTAGGGTTGCCAAGATCCTCCTTGAGTTCACTAGGGAAAAAGCAATGAACTTGCCATCATTTTCAGCTCTTTCCCATTTGCCTCCTTCTTTCAAATTAGAAATCCTCCACATAGGTCAAATTTGGATGTTTCCTTGCTTTTCTTGAGTAATTTTAGGAACACATATCTAGATATTTGTGAGTCAATTCATTCCTTTGACCCTTGGAACTTCACCATGTTTCACTAACATTGTTCCCATACTAGTAACCTACTTTAGTAGGGTCACTAACGCACCTCCAGTCTTGGTAACATGTTTTATAGCGCAGGTTATTAGTGCACAACCAGCGTTAGTGTGGAATCAAGGCCTGTGATTGTGGTATTTGTTTCAGTTGTCATGTATTTCCCCTCTGAGTTGATGAGGAGGCCAATTTGTTGTATAATAGATGCACCCTAAAGTATGAGATCAGAGGCTGCGACGATGGCTGAAATACTATACAAAAACTGTAATTTTCCTTTCAAAAAGAGAGAGAGGATCAAAGCTTCGGGTGGTACTGGAAACTTGATACAACACATATATATAAACTGCTAAAATCATGTCCTGAGTTGGTTATTCCCATGCTCAGTAGCTATGTCAAAGTGATTTTCTCCAAAGAGATATGACGATATTGGCTACCGATAAGAACACTGCGGATCTAGTGTCATAATAGAATCATCTTGATAAACTGTCTCCAAAACAAATATCCGCAAACTTGGGAGAGGAAACAAGGCTGACTGATGGAAGCCTCCACCCAAGGTCTTGATTTATGCTTCACTGAACAACATAGATTGATACATGTGAATATATGCGTTGACATCGAACATGCACGAAATAATCTGATTATCAGTCAATAATGTAGACCATTAATAAATGCGAGGAAGGCCATTGATAATGGTGATGGTCTCCAAGATGTGTAGTACAATATAATGAGTGTGAAAGATGTCTTTGTCATCGAACACCTGTTAGAATCGCTTAACGAGGAGCGAATAATGAGAACCCCTAATCAAACACAAGGCAACCTACCACTAATGTATGCAAGTACCAAGGAACTGAATGTGTTTCTGGGTTGTCTTCCTAGATAGAGTGTTGAAGTTGATAGGAAAATACCTGTTGAAAGGTAGGAAATAATGTGTCCTACATCAATCGACACGAAATGAGACAAGAATGATTTTGTTTGTTGATGAATCTTTTGAGCATTTGGGTCTAGACAATGGAGGGCATGATGGAAGGATATGCTTGATGGGTTGATGGAGGAAACAAAAGGTTAACCCTTGAATAATAGAAGGCACGACAATAGTTTTAACCATGTAGCACTAGACTCATGAACACTACAGAGCGTTAGGATACAGAGATGCAATCACATCAGGGTATTTAGGATAAACTCATAGGATGGTAGGATTTATATTAAGCGACCGTCACAAGGAAGGTTTATCTGAGGGAGTGCCATGTTCAAGGGAACGACTGCTGACAAACCACGCTTTCTAACACTGAATGTAGCTGTACTGTCAAATTTCCCCATCTAATTATTTTAATGAGTCCAGACGGGTAAAATCATTGATATTTTCATATTTTAAAGAGTCTGAAAAGGACCACAAAAAGAGTGACTCTCTACCCTATCTGATTAGTTTAATGAGTCCAGACAGGCAAACTCGTCAATTTTTTCATGTTTTAAGAGTTTGAGAAATATCGTAACAAGAGTGACTCTATATATCGTGTGCGTAATTTAAAGAGTCCAGACTAGGCAACTCGGTGGTCTTTTCATATTTAGAGAGTCTGAAAGATCGTAAAGAGCAACTCCTTGGTGGTCCCTTTGTCATAGTTTTGGACCAGGAGCAACAAAAGGTTAATAGTATACCCGGATCGGTTACTTTTCCATTAGTTAATCTATTGAATCTAGATAAAGAGAAACCTATGTTCAATAGATTTTGACCTCATTTTGTTACGAGTATGAGGAGATAGACTAAATTCATTTTTTCTGTCATAAATTTTTAATGAGTCACATGACGACAAACTCAATACCTTCATCAAATTTTAACAAGTCAAATGAAGAAAACTCAAGGTATCTTTTTCAATTTAGTAAGCGAGGAAAAAGAGGTAAAAGAATAAATCATTCCTTCTTTGTAGATTTAACGAGCCCGAAGGAGGGAAAAAACTCAGTGATTTTTCGACTTAAGAGCTAGAAATGGTCCCAAAAAAGATAGTGCTCTAGTTGCTGTCATATATTTTTAACGAGCCTAGTGACAAAAACTCAGAATTTTTCAGTTTAACAACCTAGAAAAGTACCTAAAAGAATGCTCGGTCATCTTTATAAATATTTAATGAGTCTAAAGACAAAACTCAAGATTTTTTTAGTTTAATGAGCGAGGAAAAAGCACCTAAAAAGAATTGCTCAAATGGTCTTTTTCAGTTTAATGAGCTAGAAAAAGATCGAAAAAGAGTTGCTCAGACCATCGTCGTATATGTTTAATGAGCCCAACGATGAGAGACTCAGAGATTTTTCAATATTTTGAGAGCAAGAAAAGATCCCATAAAAGAACAGTGCTCTTTCGAGAATTGCATGCAGCTTTTACTGCTTTTCATTCCTGAAGGTACTTTCATCAAAAGAAAAAAAAGATATAAAAAAGGCAGCAATTCCTACCATATGGGTTCATGCATGATAGAAAATTATGGAGAATGGACTACTTCCTCTTTAATGATTTCAAAAAATCATGTCTCCAAAATATAAGGAAATGTTTTGAGCTTTCACATTCACCATTTTCATTATTTGAGTTTTGTGAAAGCATTTTGGAGCTAAAGAGTGAATATTCCACGGACCATTACATGAGATATGGGTGACCATTCGATGTGTTGTCATTCCCAAGTAGTGGCTAAAACCTTGCTCTATGCATTGCTTGACCCTTTTTAGCAGTTTCAGGGGTGGAATTTTACAGATTTGAGGTACCCTAAATCCCTATTTGCACACTAACGCCCTCTAGATGGCCTGTAGGGAGTTTTAAACACCCTATACGAACTGCTAGAGGGCGTTAATCCTCCTTGTGTAGCACTAGGGGCAGCATTAGAGCTGTAGGGCATAGTTAATAACCTCATGCAAGCATTCCTGAAGTGATTTTGCTGCATTTTGACTATTTTTAGGGTTAATTTGTGCAGGTTTCAGGCCAAAATGAATAACATATGGAGAGAATGGGCCGATGATAGCCAGGAATTTCTGATGTGAAATGATCCAGCATGTGTACTTGCATTGTACCACTGTGGTTTATTGAATTTTTCAAATTTGGAGCTAATGAAAGGGCAGGAGGATTTATTGAGATGGATTATCCAGCGCTAGGATGAACACGAGCAAGTGTTCAGGATTGGAGATCAGGAGCTGGTTATTGACCAGGATGACATATACTTTTTAACTGGTTTGTTGTATCATGGGGAACAGGCAAACCTTACTGGTGGTAGGCCAAATCCACGATCTACCCTAGAGCTAGTGCAATCCTACTGCATCCCTGAGAGCAAACTAGTCAACAACAGAGTCCCCATAGAGAGGATAAGGTCCAGATCTATATGGGCAATTTTATGGTTGATTGTGTAGTTGGCAGGGTCAAAGAGTCCCCATGTTACGACAAAGGCCCAACTATTGCTTGCATTTGACTATGTCCAGCCACAGATGTTCAACTGGTGTGAAGTAGTGCTTCGCCAGTTAAAGGCAAAGTTAACGACATGCAAGACTCGTACCCAACATAGTTTTGGGTATGGTAATATCATATTTTCATTCTTTCTTGAGAGCATTACTGTTATGCACCCAAGGATGAGCTTAGGTCCCCTTGATCCAAGGGATCCAAGGTAGGGTCGTTGGTCATCAATTGATCCTCACAGAGGAGGAGGACCAATTTGGCATTTCTTCGAGGATGATTTCTTCCATTGGCTTCATGGCCAAATTGTGATGATTGATGACTATGCTTATGAGGGCATGGAATTTACTGGTGACCTGGACATGATGCTGCTGCCTAGGACCAACTAGGGTCCTCAAGGTGAGAATGATTTTTTATATTACTTTGTAAGTATTTTTGGACTTTTGAATGTTTATGTAATGTTTTTTATAGGTGAAATAATAATTGACATGAAGTTTTATGCTTAACACAGGTGTGGCGCCATTACAACCTACAGGCGAACCTTGCCATATGCGATGAGGAGGCCAACTACCTGCTGGAGGGGGCGATGTTGACAGTCTTCGCGAGGTTCTGAGGAATCTCAAAGGCTTGACCATGGGTGTTCCCCATCTTCCTATGAGGGAGATTCCTGCTCATATGTAGGTCCACACAGTCAGTGCACCTGAGAAGTTTCGTGTTCCTCTTCAGAGGACAACTAGAGAGATTTTAGCATTTTAGGAACAATAGGATATTTTTAGCAGGTGTTTTGGCGTAGCCAGTGAGTGCTTGTATCTGGGCTTTTATAGCATTTTGTACTTAAATCATCGAAATTTTGGAATATTTTGATGTAAAAGACAAGATTTTTATCTATATATCTATATAGACATTTTGATATTTTGATGGTGTAAATGTGTTTTTAAATGTTTTTTGTAAAAAAGTTTTAACTCAGTAAATTTTTACTGTTCATGCATGCTTCTATAAAGAATGAGACAGGTTCCATTCTAATACATAGTTAGCTAATGAATCAGCAACCACATTAAATTCTTGAGGAATGTGTTCGTATGGATTTATATCAAATTAACGTTCCAAGAGTCGCACCCTTAGATAATGACATAACAAGGTTGGATTACGAATGTTATAACGATTTTTCAATTGCATAACGACTAGTTGGGAGTCTAATCTAACCACTAGATTGGAGATGTCCCTTGATGACGCTTCCATGAGAAGTGAAATTACGAACATTTACTCGGCAATATTGTTGGTGGCGGTTCCAAGAAAGACTACCCCGAAACAAAATAGTTCCGACTTAGGTGTGTAGATGACCCAAGCAGCTGATGCAATGTGCCGTGTGTGACGACTGGTACCATCCGCCTATCCCATGTATGATAAGGGTGAGTAAGACATCTTCATTGTGAGAAGAATGTATGAGACAAGTACCCCACTAAATAATAAAACAATCCAATCACACCAAAAAGGGAAGCAAAACTTATGAATACATAAAATTACAAAGCACATGCCCAGTGCAATACTAGGCATAATACGTTTTTAGATAGAGCCCATATCTGGGCTCCTTGAGTGGGACTCCTTCCCAGTCCTGCAGTTCATATGCCCTCATGGGGAGGACTTTCTTTATGACATAGGGACCTAGCCATACAGGTTGAAGAATGCATGCCTCCAAGAGGTCATCTTTTGGATGATAAAGGAACACTAGGTCGCCCTCTTGGTAAGAATGAAGCTTAACCTCTTTCGCAAATTGGGATTGTACCCAGCGCTTGTGAGCCTCGATTGCCAAGTAGGAATTTTGATGGGTTTTATCCAGTTGTTTAAGGTATATTAAGCATTCTTCTTCAGTAGTAGTGCTGGGCAGGGGTTCAATGGCTAATTCCAGGGAAGGGATCTGACACTCAATGGGTTTTTCATCATCATAAATCTACGGAAATAGACGGATTAATGCTAGGCATTTCCTCATGAGACCCACTAAACACATCGTGGGATTCCTTAAATAGGTAGGTGGAGCTCGTAATTTCCTCATGATTGCAATCAGCTCCAATATGGATGTTTTCCACGATGCCTGTCTTGACAGAAATATCGATGGGTAATGATTTGGAAGTGTCGCCCATGTTTCCTTCTGCATCCAAAGTTTGGATGGTTGTATAGGTGAGGAAATGATTTCTGGTATGTCAGGGGATAGGATTTGAAGAGGCATCATGTCAAAATCAGATATTGAAACACGAGGGTGCCAATCCTCCCAATGTCGCTCTCCAAACCTCATGATTTCTTGAGTAGCTTCATCTATAGGTAGGATTTAATCGAGTGGATCTAAAGGAGGAGCAGTTATGGGAGGGGCAGTGGTACCGTCAGTAGTAACCAACATGACCAGAGATGCAGATGCAAATTGAATGGCTTGGTAGGCCAATTTAGCTGGTGATAGTGGCATTTTTTCTCCGAATGTGTCAAGGTCTAAAGGAGATAGTAGGATCCATGGATCGGTCTATTCATGAGGAACATATGAAAGCATGTTGACCATCTATGAAACCTTAGGTGGTTGAAGAGGAAAACAACCCATGAGGGAAGAAGCCTTCAGTAGATCGGTACCTAAACTAACATAAGAGTCAATTCCACCTCCTACTAGGGATACAGAGCCACTTGGTAATGGTGAATAATCAGGGGTGCAGAAAGACAATTGATCTACTATAAATACCTTTCCATCTAATGGAAATAGGATGATGCAAAAGACAGTAGATACGACAGTCGTCATGGCATATGTCCAACTGTGACCCAACAAGAGATTATAGTCAATTTTTTTATCTACAACTTCTATGTCCACCGAAACTATTTTCCCATACAAAGTGATGGAGAAACTGGCTTGGTATCCTTTTGGGATAAAGGTGTGGCCATCGAAGGCTTTAAGGGAGTTCGACAGTAGGGTTAGGGTTGGAGAACCCAAGGCGAGCCAACATGACGTAGGTAGAAGCACCTTCGTCGATGACAGTTTTGTGTATACCTTTACCTTTTGAAGTTATATGCACCTGAAATGCAAACTAGTCAGAAAGGGTAGGTTTACACTTGTCCATGTCAAAAATAGTAAGCATGGAATCCTTTGGGTCGATACCACCAATAGCCAAAAGCAAAGCTTTCCGTTGTGTTGGGTATGTTTGTAATACTTTGAGCGTCGACATAGCTAATGGCGCTTGCACCAAATCTTCTACAATGTTGTGGTTTTGGGCAGCACGTGCAGATGTTTTGTGTGTTGTGTGCCGAAGCGCCCCTTCTGGGGGTCGAATTACAATGTCCGCAACCAGCCTTTCGATATGCAAATTGTTGGGCGGTAGTGGGTTTGGACTTGAGGAAGGTTCCGCTGCATGAGCAATAGGAGATCCATAAGATTTGGATCTTGTGGCGAGTTCTACCGTTTCAAATGTGTAAACAGTAGAAGATCCTTCACCAGTTGAAGGATGTTGCTAACCATCATTGCCCCCTTGTGGGGGTTGTGGTTGGTTTGCAATAAGTTTTTTTTTTTTTTTTTTTTTTT
>APFE031390692.1:1526-14804 GCA_000404065.3 Pinus taeda | reverse complement strand
AGATTAGCAAACCCTGATTATCCTCTTTTCTTTTGACTGCCCTCCTATCTAAATCTACCCTTATCTCTTCCAAGGACCCAGATTAAGCAGTTGGGCTCCTTCATTTCTCTACCTAGCAGTCATCTGCCAAGCTTAAGCTGTTTGGACAGGAATCATTCTCTATTCTGTAACAAACAATTTAAACATGGCATGGTCCAGATTGAACTGTTGGGCCATCCATCAAGTATGATTAGCAGCAATATTTGCACATTGTGATGCTGCCAATAAGATAGTAGTGGCTTTTTAAATGGCCACTTTCTTGGTCTTTGATTTGGGGTTCATTTTCACTATTCTTTTCTGACCAATTGATTTTCTTGCCTTTTGATTATTCTTTTAAGGCATACACTCTTTTCATCTTTTAATTTTCCTAGTTTGTATACCAAATATGGAACCTTTGCAAGATGAAATGATGAACATATTTAGCCTTTCCACTGTCAATCATGAAAAATGAAACCTATTGGTATAGGAACCTAACACTGGCTCCACTTGGGGATGGCTTTTCCTGGTGGAAAGCCAAGAACAGCAGGTTAGATGGCTTTATCTTTCAAATCTTTCTGCAGTGACCCTTCCTTATCATGGATACCTTTGACCTGAATCTTATCAACTTGTGTGCGGTATCTCTTGACCTGATTTGTGCAAGAATTACCAGTTCATGTCTTGCTGGTTTGTATGACTGCTTATCATTGGTTCTCTGTTCCCTAGACCTTCCTCAAATTTGCTTGTGGAACATTCAACATATATACCACACTTGATATAGTTCGCTAATCTTTCTTCAAAATTTGTTGTACTTGGTTCTCTATCTAACTGCTGTAAATGAAAAATGTTGAAAATACACATGTTTATGTACAATATGTAACTGTGTTGTGTTCATGGATCATAATAGTGCTTGAGCATCCTCCCATTTACTGGGCCTTCCTCACTATTTGAATCATCCAAACTCTTCAGAAAAAAGGTATTATTACCCTGCATAGCTTGAATTACAAATGGTCCTTTCCAAAGAAAATCAAATTTGCCATGTTTCCTTTTGTCTTCCCTCCTAGAATCCCATTTTAGTACTTTGTTTCCTATGAACAAGTCTTCAGCTTTTGTTCTTTTGTCAAACATCTTTTTCAGCTTCTCTTGTAGAATGTGGGTTCTATGATACACTTCTTCCCTTGTTTGCTGTAAGTAAATTGTTTGATTGATCCTTCTTTGGATGTCATTGGGTTCTGCTTATATCTCCTACAACAATTTGATCATAGGGATCCCAAGGGATGAAGGGAAAACAACTTCTAGACCATATACCAATTCATATGGACTTGTACCAATAGATCTTTTAGTGGTCAGTCTATCTACCCATAGTGCATTGACAAGCTTCTTATGCCAATTCTTTTGGTTCTCCTCCAAGGTCTTTTTGATGATGTTGATGAGGCTTTTGTTGGAGGATTCAGCTAGGCCATTGCCTTGAGGATAATAGGCTGTGGAATGACCTAGGGTAATATGATATTTGTGACAGAAGCTGATCATTCTTTTAGATTTAAAGGCAGCTGCATTGTCTGTAATGATTTTTTCTGGGCAGCCAAACCTAGACAAGATATTGGTCTCTAGGAATTGTATGATGATTGTGTCATTGGCTTGTCTACAAGGTATGACCTCTATCCATTTGGTAAAGTAATATGTAGTTGTCAAAATCCATCTATGCTGGCCAGAGGATGAAGGGTGGATTTCCCCAATGAAGTCTAAACCCCATTGTTGAAATGGTTTTTCAGTTGAAATAGGTTTGAGGGGTAAGGGCAACAACTTTTTCTTTCCTTCAAAGATCTGACATTTATGACATGACATCACAAACTTTTTTGTATCAACAAATAGGGAGGGCCAATAAAATCCAACCCTTAGGATTTTATCAGCTGTTGATTTCCAATATAGATGCCCTCCACAATCCCCTGCGTGAAATTCTCTAAGAACTTTATCAGTTTCATCCAAATTTAGACAATTAAGCAAAATACCTTCATGATTTTTCCAAAATAATACATTATCTATGATACAAAACTTTGAGCCTTTCATTTTCAAAAATATCTTTTTGGTTCTGGATAACCCTGGAGGAGCTTGCAGGTTTAACAATACAAAACTATGTCAGTATACCAAGGTGATTGTAAGAAGGCCTGATTGATTTGTCGAGTCGCCATCTCCTGTTCGTTATCCAGTTCATTGATGTCAAGGGCTTGGAAATTGGTTTTAGTCATTAGCTTAGCTAGCCCTTGTCCTTTTATAAGTTTTGTTGGCTTAATCTCTATGTCATATTCCAAAATGTTGGCTATCCAATTGCCCCTTTTACCTTCAATTCCCTCTTGAGTTAAAATATCTTTGATCACTGCATTAGGAACATAGGCACTTATGTGAGAGTACAAGATATAAACTCGGAAATCCTTTATGGCCTTGACAAGGGCATATGCTTGCTTTTCCATGATCTGGTATTTGAGTGGGGCATCTCTAAGGGCTCTGCTGAAAAAGGCAATGGGTTTCTCACATCCTGAGTCATCTTTTTGTAATAAGACCGCAACAATTGTATGTTCAGATGCAAAGGAAAAAATCATAAAGTCTCTGTCAAATTTAGGACTTGTGAGAACAGGTGTTCTTGTTAAAGCTACCTTGATTTCCTCAAATGCCTGCTTGGCTTCTACTGTCCATTTGACTTTGGCATCTTTCTTGAGCATGTTACTCAACAATCTTATTAGTTCGGCCAGGTTAGGAATAAATCTTCTTAGGAAATTGATCTTTCCTAGAAAAGCTTTCAATTCTTTGATTTTTCTTGGATGAGGGACTTGAAATATAGCTTGAATCCTATCAGGGTCAATTCTTATACCATATTTTGAAATTATATGACCTAGGAGTTAGCCTTCTTCTAGGCCAAATAATGATTTCTTTGGGTTCAAGGATATGCCATATTTTCTGCAAATTAAGAACACTTGTATGAGATGTTTTAAATGTTCTTGGTCTGGTTTTGAGAAAGATGTGAGATCATCAAGATATATGACTAAGAAGTCATGGATTTCTTTAGCAAAGGCTATGTCCATTGCCCTCTGAAATGTGGCCCCAGCATTCTTGAGTCCAAAAGGCATTTTGACATATTTAAAGGTTCCCCAAGGTGTAGTAAAAGTTGTTTTATCTTGATCATCTGGGTGAACTAAGATTTGATTGAATCCTGAGAAACCATCCAATAGTGAGATCCTTGAAGCTCCTACTACCCTCTGTAAGATGTGATCCATTTTTGGTAAGGGGTAGTGGTCTTTGAGAGAGACTTTGTTCAAATTTCTCAGATCAACACAAAGTCTTATCTCCCCAGTTTTCTTTCTTGTGGGTACAAGGTTTGAAATCCATTCAGAAAATCTTATTGGTGTAATAATTCCAGCTTCGTACATTCGTTTCACTTCCTTTTCAATTAGGGGAAGAAGGACTGGATTTACTCTCCTCAACTTTTGTTTAAAAGGTTTCTGGTTTTCTTTCAAGGGTATAGTGTGTTGGATGACTGAAGTATCATAGGATTTGAGGTCTTCATAACTCCAAGCAAACACATCCTGAAACTCTTTAAACAGCTCAATGTATTCTGATTTCTTGTCAGGAGGTAAGGTTCTGGAAAGCTTTATCATTTTGGGATTTTCAGTGGTCCCAATATTACACTCTTCAATTTCTGCATTTATGGGTTGCATCTTTGGTTTCTTAGGAATTTCATTTGAGTCAAAAATATCTTCTAAAGGAGTTAGGCCTGAAGGCAGGAAATTATCCTTTAGTTCAATCACTTCAGATTCTTCTTCAATGATTTCATCAAAATCTGCTTGTTTTAGCTTCTGTAAATTGGCATAGTCAAAGGTTGTTGGATGTAACATCACATTTGCTGTTTCAGCTGATATATTTTTCTTAAGTTCATCAATTTGTTGTTGATCATCCCTAGTGCTTGTGTCTATGTTTAAGCTTGAGAATTCTTCTTTCATGGTCAAAAAATTATTTATTTTTGCATCATTCTCAAACACTTGCCAATTGTCTACATTATCTGGGACATCATGCCTATGTTTAATATGAGCAGTGAACTGGTGGTTAGGCACAAAAGGAAGTTTACAGGTGCTTGCAAAAGTTTCCAAACTATGTGCATGTAAATTATGGCTTCTAGGTATTTTGGTGAGCTGAAATTCCAAGAAGCTGCTGAGTAACTCAGTTGTGGCTATCCTATAAGACTTTAGCCTGAGATCATTTGTAACAAAATTTCCCTTTATCTGCTGTACAATTAAATCTGAATCACCTAAGATGGAAACTTTAGTCACTCCAAGACTCCTAATGAGTTTGAGCCCTAGCAAAAGGGCTTCATACTCAGCCATGTTGTTTGTACATCTGAAGTTAAGCCTATATGCATGACCTAGAGCATGGTCATTTGTGTATTGTGTATCCAAACCCCTGCCCCTGCTCCTAGTTTGTTCACTGAGCCATCAAATTCTAAATACCACAAGATTTCCTGATCAATGATTCTTTCAATGAGTTTACTTGTTTGTTTAGTGGGCAGGTCTGGCTTTTGTAATTCTTGTGATATGTTAGTTAGCTTTGTTTTTTTAATCACATCCATGATCTCTTGATCTTGGGCACTAGAGTGTTCGTTTATGTTTGTTGTTTCTGTGGTTTTTAGGAGCTTGACCTCAGTCTTGGGACATATATCAGCATTGTACAATATAAATGAGCCCATGTCTGAATGAATGGAGTAGACTGGAAAGTTTTGGGGCTTCTCTTGACTGTTGACCACATATTTCATCAATGTTTCTCGGTATAATCTCTTTGGCTGGCCAAAGACTGAAATTGTGGCATATGACATGTCTAGCTGAAAAGATCCCTGGAGTTTGGCACCCCATGATCTGGATAAAAGCATACCATACTTGGGTGGAATATCAGCTACTACCACATCCATCAAAATTGTTTTAGCTAGATATTGGACTAAGGATACATAAAGGTCCTTGATAAGGCCTAGACATCTTACCTGGCTAGAATCAAATGAAAACAAGTCTTTATAAGGCCTTGTGATGTCTAGATCAATTTTTTCTATTACTGACTTGGGCATTAGATTATGGGAGGCACCTGAGTAAAACATGCCATTGTGTAATACTTTGTCATGAATGTTTAGGCTTACATAAAATGGAGGGATACCTCCATCCACTGATTTACCATTGACTTCTGAGCCAAAAATCAGTTCTGGCTGATCATCCAGAACATTAACTGCATCCCTATTCTTTGGTACTTGTAATGACCTATTGATCTGTTGTCTGAAGACCTCATGTTTGGCCAGTTCAGAAAGAGGAATGGCTATTTTAAGCTTGCCAATTTCCGTTTCTAAATTGAAAGGCTTTTCCATCTGAACCTTTACATTTTGGCGGCAAATTTTTCCTTTTCTGCTGAGTTTGGAGTGACCTTCTCTTGAGCAGGTACACTATTATGAGGTATGTCTGAGTTGTGCTCCTTTTTTGAATGTTTGTGCAAGAGTTCTATTGAGGGAAAGGGTGTAGATAAGGAATCTACTGAAGGTTGTACATTAGATACATCTTCTACTGTGACTTCCCTTTAGGGTTTTTTACCTGAGGAGTCTGTTAAAACAGTTTTATCATTGGGTTTTTTAGGCAGTTTGGCCTATGTGGGTTTGGTAAGTTCAGGCACATCTATGGTTCTGCTTCTCAATTTGTATTGTTTATGTACCTCATAGGCTGTTGTATCATACCCTTCTCTGAAATCAAATGACTCACCAGATTTTGTTTTAAATTGTTTACATTCTTGGGCTTGTTGATCATCTTGTGTTAAAAATACTTGTTGCTCACTGTCCAAGCCCATCAGATTGATGTGGGGATCTTCTATTTGTTCATTAGAGGTTGAGGCCTCTGCATAGTTTTCTTGAAATGGAGGTCTGATATTTTGATCAGGACCAACCCTCCCAGCATTTGGGTTTTGATTTTTTCTAAAATTAGGATTCCTAGTAGTGTTGCTTGTCTGTCCTTCCCAAGAGGATTTTGTTTCAATGGTCTCAACTCTGTCTCCTAACCTGTCCATACCTTTGATGATTGCATCTAGCTTTTGCTCAAAATCTAAAGGTTCCTCTTTAAATGTTGTTCTTCTCTCATTTTTAGCTTTGTTTCTCTTAGCAATCAGGTTTGCCTCCACACTAACAGTTATATTCTGCATGTCTGCCAAACTAGGGGGTGCTCTTTATCTTAATTGATATGCCATATCTGAATCAAAACCATCAGGGAATTTTATCAGGGCCAGGTTAGGTGGGGGCCTCTGGTTCTGAGGAATGGCGTTGTATACATTGTTGAATCTAGCACAATAGTGTTGAACTATTTCTTGTGGACCCCGTTTTAGGTTATCATACTCGGTTAGGATGTGTAAAGGGTCTTTCTTCTTTTCCCATCTGTTTAAGAAGCTCAGTATAAGGCATCAGGATTGAGTATAGAATGTGCAGCTAATGACCTAAACCAGGTTCTTACATCCCCAGTTAAACTTTGGACAAAAATTTTCATCCTTACATCCTCATCATCAATTTCATAGTTTTCGAAATAGTCATGCATTTTCTTGGTGTGTTGTTGAGCTGTATAAGAACCAGTACCATAAAAGTAAGTGATCTTTCTTTGATAATCTTGGGGCATAGCCCCTGGATTGGCAGGTAAGTGTAAAGGGGCATATCTGTTAGCCATATTTGCAGAGATAAATGGGGCAGAAAGAAGGAGTGGAACAGCTGGAACGACAGGGATAACAAGAGTAGGATGTAAAATGTATGGAGGAGTGGGGAAGTTGCTTTTGGAAGTGGATGAAGAACTAGGAGAAGTAGGAGTAATATGAGGATGAACTGACACTTTAGCAGGGGTAGGAATATAGCTTTACTGAATGGTTTTAGGGTTTGAGTCAGAAAAATCCTATTGTTGCTCTTTCTCCTTAAAGACCTTTGGGATTAAATTGGGATTTTCAAAAGTGGCTGGGGGATCTGGGTCAAGGTTTGACCTGGTGTAACGAGTTTTCTTCCTTGGAGCCAGCTTTTGAGTTTGTTTTCCTAGTGTTTAACGAGAGACTTGACAATCACAGCTTTTTGAACAATAGGAAGCTTGGTTTTATCTAAGTTGTAGATTGAAACTGAGGTCCCCAGCGGAGTCGCCAATGATGTTATCACTTAGGTTGTTCCCTGCTTCCTATAGGGAATACGACCTAGATAACCACTAACCAGTCTTTTAGTTACAGGTCCTAGCCTACCTGCAACCAGAGAGGGCTCTCTCTTTATAATTTAGCATTATTGTGGGTGATTTTAGGCTAGTTATGGTGCATTGATTTTGTTTTAGATTTGATTGGTTGGTGAATTCAAATGGAGCTGGTGTATAGATTACAGAGCAGTCTTAACCATTAGGCAATGGAGTTCATGAATGTGTACTGATGAACTATTTCTTTGAGGGAAGAGTATTGCTGCAAAGCCAGGTAGGAATCTGTGGAACAATTATTCAAGTTTGGGAGATGAAGGCATGAAATTAGTGAGTGAAAAGCAGTTAAGAATCTTTCACTATGCTAATAGGGGGAGAAAGTGGGAGTATTGTTTAAAAGAAGTTACTAATTCCTGAACAGTATTCTCAGTGAGGGAACTAGTTTAAATATGAGCAATTAAGAATTCATGTCCATGGCTAATTCTGAAGAAAACATATTAGAAACAGAGATTGAGCAGAGGGTGTATTTAAACAAGTCCTAAGCTATTCTTTTTCCCTGTTGCTATGATCATGAAACATATGTGAAATTTATGCATAAACACAAGGACAAAACACAGTTCAGAGTAACTTATTGTTCCATTAATGACACAGGAATTCTGCAGCATAACACAGTCCTTCATTTCCATCTTCAGACAGTACAGAGACCAAGAACTTCACCAGCAATTTATATTAGCAAAAAAGTCTGAGATATACAATGCAGCTCTTCAGAGAGAGATTCACAACAACCGACCCCCAATCCGCTCTATGAAGGGATATATATACAAAAATAGGAGATAAAATATCTAGATGATGAGTCATTGTGTAATAAATTACATCACCAACTCTCTTACAGAAATAAATGAAAGAAATAATTGCAGTAGTTAATATTGGTATGGCAGCTATCTTTTGTCAGACGAGCTTTGACTTTTCGGATTAACAAAGTTGGCTGTAGCTGCATCTTTAATCTGCGTTTGCTGAGCACGTTGTCTTAGGGCTTTGCTGAGTCACTGCCTTGATGCTTTCTGTAGTACCTGTGTGTTTGATTCTTTGTTGACCTGTACTGTGACTAGGACCATGAAGCTGACAAAAGGAAGAGTAGACCAAAATTATCTGGGCAATACCTTCAGCATTGCTTGCCACCAATCAGCTAGAGGTAGCTAATGTCTCCTTATCTTTATGAGTGTTTCATCTACTTCAGTATATCTATAGAAATTTGGAGGCACTTCAAACAGATGATTAATATCATGCTCAATAAAAGATAAATTCTCCAATTTATCATACAAAGATTGCCCAGAGAGAGGTCATGTTTCTTCTGTGGAGCTGGTAGATGCTGTAATCTGATTTTCAACATAATTGTTGATCCTGGTGGTGTATTGCTCACAGGACAACAACTTTCCAATACCAGTCACTAGGCTGGGTAATCCTCTGCTTTGCAATGCTGTTATTTTTGTCCTGAAATCATTTATTTCTGCCTGCATCTCCTGACATTTCCTTTCCAGAGTCTGTGTGAAATTTCTCAAGGTCAGCACTTTCGTTGCTGTCAGGATAGTGTCTGTTCAATTGTGTATGTCCAGTTCTGCCAATTCTTCCTTGGTGTGAGTGTTAAGGAAATGAATCATCTTGTTGGCCTGTTCAGGCATAATCCCCAATGCTGCTCTGGCCTTCTGAATTTCAAATTGAGCCATGCCTATTAACTCAATTTTCTCATGTATAGCCTGTATTGATCTCCATTGATCATTAATTGATTGGCCAATTTTGGCCCACAAAATATTTTTGATCTCAGCCAGAGTTTTGTCTAGAGATAGTTCTTTTTCTAAGGCCTTCACTCTGGCCTCTAGGGCTTTTATTTCCCTTTACTTCTCGGCCACTGTCATTTTATACTTGTCATAACTGGCCTCTATTTTGGCCAGCTTTTCTTTGGCCTCCTTTACTTCTGTCACTTGAATTTCAAGCTCCTTGACAGCTTTCATTAGGTCCTCCATACTCATATTGGATTCAAGTGTTGTTGTTGTTGCTGCTGTAGAATCTGTAGTTGATGTAGCTGTTGTAGGTGTTGGAATGGTAGGAGGGGTTGCTACTGTTTGTGTATGAGGAGCAGGGTCAAGAGTTGTAGATGTTTGAGGGGGTTGGGAGGTTGACTCCCCTTGCTTGTCTTGCAAGGCCTTTTCCAATTCTGTGTCCATCTGTAGTATTCTTTGATTCATCTTTAGAAGCAGATCCATGGTCTCATCAACCTGTTTTTCTTGTACAAGTTCTGTTGTTTGAGGGTGAATGGTTGCAGGCATCTTTGCCTGCTTTCTGAGTGCAGCAATGTCATCCTCCTTTTCCTTCATAAGGGCCTTGATACCATTTGGATCCATAGGATCATGTCCTAGATCAATAATTATGTCCTCCAACGTTTTTATTCGGTTGTCCTTGGTAGTGGAAGACATCCTTTCCAAATCCAATTGTGTATTTGTATTTTTCAGTGATTCTTTTAACTGATGGGCCAGCATGGCCTTGTCTGCAAGTGTGGCATAGACCATTTCCCCTGTTTGCTTGTGCAGTTCAATTTGATCCATGGGATGTATGTCCTTGGAGAGGAGTTCCATGTTTGTCTTTAAGTAGTTTGCAGATGATTTGGGGTGTGGAACTTTAGGCTTGAAATGAGTAAAAATCATCTTGTCCTCCTTGATATCATAAGCTGCCATCAATCTTTGTTGTTTGGAGGGTGTTTTTTTTAAGAATTGATCATAAAGTTGTACTCTTAAAAGTTCATTTTGTACCTTGATCTCCATGAAAGTTCCTTTGATACCAGCTGGCTGCTTGCCCTGCTGCCTGGAAGAAGACACCTCTGTACTATGCTGCATACCCTGTTCCTGTTGGAATGAGCTGGTAGCAGTCTGCTGGCTGGATTCTCTTTCTCTGTTCTAGATCTGTACCCTTTCTTCATTGATCTCTTCTTCAGCCTGAGGGTCAATTCTTTGCCTCTTGGCTTCTGGTTGTTGTGTTGACCCACTTGGAGGTGTGGCCTCCTCTCTATCCTGTTTCTTACCTCTTTCCTCATTAAGAGGAGTTTGCAAGACTGGAAGCTCTGATGTTTCAGTTTGCTGTAGGGGGGTCTGCCCTTGACTCTGATCTTTGGAAGTGGTGGGCTGTTGTGTCTCTATTTCCTGCTGCGCATCCATCACTTCTTTTCCCTTTGCTGTAGCTGTTATTGTTGTTGGTACTTGCTGGGAAGTCTGTGCAGCTACAGCCGTGGAGGTGCCTTCCCCAACTTGGAGTGGTAGCTTGAATGTCACCTGGTGAAAAGAATATAAGTCAAGAGTTTTTTCTAAATCTTTGACATTTTGCTCCATTATCTCTTCTTGAGTGAATTCCTCAATTAATGTGCCTGGCAGCCACTCATCTTGGTTGGCATATTGCTCAATTTGTGGATATGGACAATGCTTATAAGCTAACAACCTATATTTGACTCTTCTAGCACTGATAAAGCCATTAGGGTCATAAGGGACCCACCAGAAACTCCTTTTTAGTTTAAACTATTGCTCCAGTATTTGATCAGCCTCTTGCCAACCATCATTCTTGTTCATGATGAAGGGGCCTAGATGATCTTTGAATTTGAGGTTCGCTTTCTTCTTGGCACTATGACAATGTGTAAGATCAGAATTGATGAGTTTCCTATAGTATTCCAAGGAAAACAATCTCATAGGTACATATCTTAGGAGCCTGTAAGGACAAAGCTCACACCCATAAATCCTAATGACTGTGTGATTTTGGTATAGATACCAATCACCTATCTTATAATTCTTAGACAACTGCAATATTTTCTGCATGTCATATGACAACCTGGGAGGAGGAGTTCTTTTCAAGAGACATGTGACTGGATAAACAAATTGGTCAATGAACTCACAGTAAGAATATGGAGAGTTCTGGACTTGATGAAACACTGAAGACCAAAAGATAACAGACCTCCTTTCACCCCGTGAATCTAGATTTTTGATGGGGCATTGGAAACAATCTGACTGATAGTACATGAACAAATGATAAATGTATGATGAATATTTGAATATTGCCTCTCTATCCAACCTTAGCAGTTGGATATGCATTTTATTGGCAATGAACTTGGCATAGTTGTATTTCATAGTAGGGGGCTTTCCAAGGCTGTATGCAGACAAAAGGACCAACACTGTTTCATCAATATGCTCACTTGTTGAGAAACCCATCATAGAGGATATCATGTCTACAAGCAGCTTGCCTACCTCATTGAAATTGAAATATAGGAGAGGAGGTGGCCCAGTAGGTTGGTGGTCTGCTTGCATGAATGTCTTGGCAATTGTAACAATCTCAGTGCTGGAGATTTTGGGGCCTTCATCCAGCAGGTATTTTATGGAAAAAGGGAAGAGTAGCTGGGTTTGTTTGAAGTTGAGCATCTGATTGATGGAATCAGGAGTAATATGAAAAAGTATGCTCCTAGACGGAGACTTGACAGCTATGAGGCTTGGGTCATAATTTTCAGCACAAAGGTGAATTATTTCAGGGAAAATATTCACAGAAGGTAAGAAATAGATGGGCAAATTTGACTCCTAGATGCCATACATGTCACTGTTGCTTAAGTAGCTATTCCTCAGCTGGCAGAAGGTCTATAAGTGGTTTTTGTCTCCAATAAAATCCTTAATGAGGTAACCACTATCAACTAAAGGCAGTGCTTCAAGTTCCTTGTTAGGTGCATTGATAGGAGCAACATTTAGAGTAGCTGGAGCAGCCATATTGAAATATTTTCTGTGTTGATACTTGGGGATAGGATTCAAAGTAATAATTGCAGACTGCAAGGTGAATTTGTATTTGGCAATGGCTTTAGCTCTTTGCAATGTGTATCAAAGGAGGAATTGGAGAGTTTTAACAGACCTTGTCTCTGGTTGACAAACTTGTGGGGCAACTGTAAGGCAAAATAAAAACGGCCCTGAGCTGATCAGGTGGACTTTTGCAGAGAGAAGTCTGGTGAGAGTGGAAAATGAACCATTGTAAGGACCAGTGTTGGCAGCACGGGCTCTTAAAGTCAATCTTCCAAGTGAATTTCTTGGACCGATGCGGGTTTTCTGAGTCTTGTGGGCAGAGGATGCTAACCAGCAAGTTTGGACAATGAGTATGTGTATAATTGGCTCAGTGTGGGTGATAGCAGACTTTTATGTAGGTAAAATGGACAACAATGGTGAAAACAGGGGTAAAAAGGTTGACTGTGGGAAAATACCTAGTTTTCACGACGCCGAGGGTGCTGAGCTGGAACAATGGTGAGTAATTGACTTGAATTTGCAGGTGGTAGCAGCTCGAACGGTCAAATTCCAATTTTGGTGGCAAATCGTCGTGAACAGCATGCACAATTCTCCGGAAACAAGCAATGAAAATGATGTAAAACGATCGTTTTTACGTGGTTTTATGTAAATTTGGGCCTTTTGACGCTTTTGGCGCGTTTTGGTGATGATGTCAGCATGACATCATTGGCGGGTCCCGAGTACGGTATGATGACGTGGACCTCTAACAGGGGGGTGAGGTGGCGTAGGACATGGCGACATGACGTGGACCCGAGCGGCTTAGGTGGCAGGGTCACGGAGGCAAGGCATGGACGCGGGCAGTGACGTCAGGGTTGACATGGTGCTGATGTCAGGGCGGACGGCGGTATCTGGTATTCTCCCCGCACCACCTTTCGGCATGAGCGGTATCGGGGGAGGGGCCTCCGAACACCCCGGGAAGGCGACGCGTGGCGGGGGGACGGCGACAAAACCGCCAATCCCCCGGACGCTAAACCTCCACCGCCTTGTGGGTGAGAATGACCGCCCACCCTTGGATCTGGGGGGCCGATGATCAGACGGCTGGCGGCGGTTATGGGGCGGCGGGAAGTTAACAGTGGAGCCCGCTCATTTAAATATTAAAAATAAAGGTGAGGGGTGGGTTTAAACTTTGATTTGCGGGGTTATAATGTGCGCCCATTTTGTGTTTATTTATCATATAAAGAGACCTTTAAACATTTAGC
>APFE031390690.1:185921-222223 GCA_000404065.3 Pinus taeda | reverse complement strand
AACAGCCAAAAACCAGAAAACAAATGACTTTTCTCAGATCAAAGTTTCACACAAAGGAAAAATCATTCACATCAATGGAGTTCCCCAATGGAGTCACCAATTTGTGATGCGGAAAGAGTTAATATTTCGGACAAAACCAACCTCCCTAGAAGCTTAAGGCTTTCTAGTGACAAACAAGACAATTAAGAGAAATCCTTCTCTAAATATGCATTTACCATACAAGAAATCAAGTGTTTAGATCCTACCTATATTCCAACGCTGTTGTAGTAGTCCAGCCTCGTCGATCCGGATGAGCTCCTCCTTCTCTCCGAAACCATTCACTAACAATCAAACGATTACATAGCCCCTGAATATCTCATAAAATAAAACATATTCAACATACAGACCAAGGAGTATATGAAACAACTCATTAATAACAAATTTTTGAGAAGAATGGACTTATTTGTATTAATAGGAAACAAAGAAACCATTACAACCTGAGCCTTGGTGTTGTGCAAGTTCCTCCCAGGGTCCAGCAAGAGTTTTCCTTTACTTTGATAAGCTCACCCACTTCCAAATGAAACAGGAAAGGATGGGAATCTCTCCTCACAAGCTTCTACAAGGAAGTCCTAATTCCAGCAGCATCTACCCTTTGGAATGCTCATCTTTCAACCTCCCCTCCTCTGGCCCAATGCCTGTATTTATAATGTTCTAGAGGAAGTTAATCAGGTGCACCATAAATGGGATACTCCCCTCTTTTGGATGCTCCTCTCTTAATGGGATAAGTTCCTCTTTCATAGGGATGCATGAACCATCTGGAGGCGCTCAATACACGTCAAACAATCTTCTAGAATGCTCTAGAAATGACCACAAGTAACTTTTTTAAGATGAAACTCGTGCCTTTTGACCATTACAGGAGTATGCACCCATCCCTTGAATTACAGAGTGTACAAGTACGCAGGTACAATGAGCTTGGGATGCGTACACGCAGGCAAGGTAGAGAGAACCTACGTACCCAGAGATAAACATGTTTTTTAATGAATTTCTCTCTTTTTTGAAGTTTTACATGAAGAGCAGAGGTATAAGGCTTGACAAGGAGGATAATATGACTATTGATGGAGCCATATTAACTGCAGATAGTCATGGTGACAAATTTCAGTGTAACACCGACACTCCTTTGGAATTTCGATCTTAAATGTTTTGGGGAAATTCAATGATGTGGAATTATCAAGAGGCTATTTGATCCAAGTGAATATTGGTGGCAACCGGCCAAGTCCACTTGGACCCCCACCATTCGTTCTCTCTGCTTTTCAGTTTCCTTAATTATAACATAGTTTACTATTTTTAGAAGTGTCCTAGGCCTTGAACTTCCAAAGGTTTTTTGAGGAAGTAAACAACGTTTTTTTGGGAAAAATGGGAGCAAAATGGGGCCATGGCCCAATGTTTCTTGGCCCAAAGCTATATTTTTGGGATACATCTTTCTAACGAGATACTGTGTGCATCAAACGAAGATCGTACGCCAAAGTTACGACCCCGGGAAGTTGATGTACCAATTTACCCAAACGGGGTGCACAGTTTGGCGTTTCATCTTCTAGGGTTAGGTTTTTGGATGTTTAGGGTTCTCCATTGTTTCTCAACAATAAATAGGGCTTCGAGCCTCATTGTAACACAGTTCAGAGGCATGTAGCTTCCACATCTCTTCTCAGAGATAAGCTACCATCGCCCTAGCTAGTTTATTTCCATTTTTGTTTGTAAGCATATTTCAACATTTTACAGTAATGAAATGAAGTATTATTTCTATTGCATCTCTTACGTATGGTTATATCTTTAATTTGTTGCATTCGTTTTTAAATCTGGGTCAATGGTATCAGAGCGGTCTTCTCTTGCTCTCTGTTTGCTTGTATGTCCCCAACGAGGTCGGGATATAAGGAGTTAGGCTTGAGTTGGTCGAACCTTTGCAAGACCAGCCTCGTGAATCCTGATAGCCTCCCATGGTGGATGATAAGAAAGATGAGGGTGCAGGAGATCCTATAAAAATAATGCTCAAAGAGGCCCTCGAGTGAAAAAGGAACACAATAATGGACAACTTTGGCCAGATCCTTCAGCGGCTACCCAGGGGCGAGACATCTACTTCCAACAACTACTCTAGAACTGCCACACCCTTTAAGATACAAGTTAACTTTGACATACCCATATTTGAGGGTCAGATGGATGCAGACGTTGTAGATAAATGGCTAAATATGATAGAAGGGTATTTTTTTGTTCATAATTTTTCCGGCTAGGATAAGATTAACTTTACTCTTCTGAAAGCCACCCCCCACATCAAGGACTGGTGGGAAGCCTACTATGAGCAAAAGGATGAAAGTACAACCTCACTATTTTCAGCCGCACACACTTGCGATTCATACCAGGCTGCCATCAAGGAGCTATACTACCCTGTCATAAGCTATGATGATCAATATATAAGGTGGACCATGCTGCAGCAGGGAAGGGACCAAGACATACTGGATTTTACTAATATTTTCCATACCCTTTTCACAAAGTTTAGTATCAAGGATTCAGAGCAGCATTTGGTACTCAAATATTGTGGTTGCCTTCACAAGTAAATCCAGGAAGAAATAGAATTCCTAAACACCTCCTCACTCGGCAGGGCATACTGATATGCAGTCAAGATCAAGAAATAGTTTAAACAGAATAAGTGATACTTTGGATCTGTCAATATGAAGCAAGGGAAAGGTGCCCCTAAACCATAGAACAAAGGAAAAAGCTAAGGCGGGGTCGCCCAAGACAACCTGCCAAAGATGCAAGAAACTAACAATGTCGTGAAGCTGAAAAAGGACATGGGAAAGTGGTGCGAGTTCCATAATAGCTCCACTCACAACACAAGTGAGAGTCGAGCCAAACAGTCACTAGTGGCTGAGCTAGTGACTAGGCTAGGCTTACCAACCACAACACATCCACAACCGTACACCATCGAGTGTCTCCACCAAGGATGGGATCTTTGCGTAAGCCACCAATGTCGCCTTCCATACAACATCAAGCCCTTCATGGATGAAGTATTGTCTGACGTTGCTCCCCTTTGATGTTTGTGATGTATTATGAGGACAACCATAGTTCTGGAAGCGAGATTTTGTGTATGAATCAATGCCTCATGCTATTATTGTTACTTTGGTAAATAAGTTGTACAGGATATCAGAGGTAGCACTACCTACTGCCGTCTCTTTGGTTATTCCAAAATAATGCAGTAAGCTCATTTCCAAAACCATGAAATATGTTTTCCGGATGATATGCCCTCAAGGAAAGAACAAGACAGTGGCCACGATCTCCAGACAAGGTCCCCCCGCACGACAACTACAGATGGACAAGGTCGTGGAGGATTACGAGGACATCTTCACCTCCCCACAGGGGTTCCTCTGCACTGTCAAGTCAAGCACTCCATCGATCTGACCCCAGGTGCATCACTGCCCAATGGACCAATCTATCAGGGCTCCATGCTAGAGAACAATTAAATCAAGAGGTAGATTCATGGGCTATTACATAAATGTCACATCCATCCTAGTTCATCACCCTCTGGGAGACTGATCGTGCTGGTACAAAAGAAGGATGGGACTTGGAGACTCTGTATTGACTATTCGGTGTTGAACAAGACCACTATCCATAATAAGTAACTAACCCCATGGATTGATGACCTTCTTGACCAACTAAAGGGGATAAAATATTTCAGCAAGAATTTTTTGAAGTTAGGATATCACTAGGTACCAATCGAACCCTCCGATATATGGGAGACTACCTTCAAAGCCAAGGAGGGCCTTTTCGAATGGTTGGTTATGCCTTTTAGATTAATGAATGCTCCTACAACATTCATGAGTCTAATGGATGACATCTTTTGGCCATTCACAAACTCATTTGTAGTGGTATACTTGGATGGCATCCTGATCTTCAACTAAAATCAGGAAGAGCACCTCCACCACATATGACACGTTATCCAAACACTACGGCAACACAAGGTATGTGCCAATTTCGAGAAATGCACTTTTGGCATGACCTAGTTTCAGTATCTCGGGTACATTATTGATGAATAGGGCACACATGTGGATCTAGTCAAAATCCAAGTCAATCGGGATTGGCCATCTCCAACCACTCTGACAGAGCTCCGTAGCTTTCTAGGTCTTCCCAACTTCTACCCTAGGTTTGTGTTGGTATTTTCTCATATCACTTTGCCTTTGAGTCAAGTCACCAAGGGAGGAGCGAAAGCAAAATTATTTTGGTTTGAATCTCAACATAAGGCATTCATAGAGTTGAAAGATCACGTCTTCTTGGCACTAGTGCTTGCATTACCAGACTTGCAACAACCATTTGTGGTCGAGACAGATGCCTCTAACTATGCTATTGGGGTAGTTCTTAATCAACATGAGCATCCAGTGGCATATCACAGTGAAACACTTTCAGACATAGTTTGGAAGTATCACACTTATCACAAAGAGATGTATTCCATTGTGTAGGCCTGTCGACAATGGAAGCATTACATTTTAGGGAAGGAAATGATCATTCACACGGACCACCGACCCCTACAGTTCATACAGACCCAAGGGAGATTGCAGAATCATAACCATCACAAGTGGTCCACATAACTAAAATAGTTCCATTTGAATATCAAGTATAAGAAGGACAGCACCAATAATGTCTCAAATTACCTCAGTTGACTACCGATCATGGCGTTCACCACCGTGCTCAACTCTTGTGGGCGCGAGACTTCCAATCGGCCACTTCTCTACAAAAGTGACCCAAAATTCAGCCACACATACCAAACACTCCTGGAGGGTCAGCATGTTCCATATTTTCACCTCCAAGATGCCCTATTATGCCACCTGGGTCAACTTTGTGTTCCTTCAAGTGAGCGTGCCAAGATGATTTGTGAAGCACACTATAGTCGGACTGCTAGGCATTTCGAGGTTGAGAAAGAATTGGTAGTACTGCAGAAGTATTTCTATTAGTTGAGTCTTTGATAGCATGTCGGGAAGTACTTCAGATCATGCACTCCCTGTGCCATTTCCAAACCAACCATCAAGAAGCAAGGCCTTTATACCCCGCTGCCTACCCCTAGTCAACCTTGGGAATCCATCTCCCTGGATTACATGTTGATCCTGCCTTCTACTAAGCATGGAAGCGACTTTGTTTTTATGGTCATTGACAGGTTCTTGAGGATGGCCATTATGGCATCCTGCAATAAGAATATCACAGTAGAAGCGATTGCTAAACTCTTATTTGAACGAGTGTGGGTACACTTTGGGCTCCCATAGTCTATCATCTCAAATCGGGACAATAGGTTCCTTAGTACATTTTGGTCAGTCTCTGGTTGATGTTGGACACCAAAATCACTAAGTCCATAGCCTTCCATCCTCAAACTAATTGCCAGATAGAGGTTGTGATCATAATGATCACACCTTTTGCACATGTACAACTCAAAGAATCCACGCACATGGGATGAGAGCCTGCCCTATGTTCAGCACAACTACAACCGGGCTCTCCACAGCTCGACTGGCCACAACAATTTTTAGGTGGGCTTGGGATTCCAACCACTATGTCCCATTGATGTGGCCATGCCAATTGTAACTACTCATGCAAATGCATCTCATGTCTAGTCCAAAACATATAAGGCAAACCACTTCATTGATCACATCCAAAATATTCTCCAGCAGGTCCATGACATTATGGAGAAACCAAATGCCAAGTATAAGCAACGACATGATCAACATCGGGTGCCACACAAGTTTCAAGTGGGCGACAAAGTTTGGTTGCATTTGCAAAAGGAATGCCTTAATCGAGCTTATTGGAAACTCATACCACTCTAATATGGTCCTTACACCATTACCAAGGCTATGGGAGACAATGCATTTGAGCTCAATATTTCCCCATTCCTTGGCCTGCACCTAGTGTTCAATGTAGATCACCTTAAGCCATACTTTCCACCATTACTAGACACATCCAACATTGCAGAATAGCTCACACCCACAGAGTTAAATCTAGATTTCATGGAACAAGATGCAACTAATCAAATCATGGACATACAAATCAAGCACACTCGCCATCATAATATCCCACTGTATTGAATTGTCAAAGAAGGCCAACTCCTTCAATAGTGCAATTGGCTCACCAGGGACCAAGTTCAATAGAAGTTTCCTCATCTCATGGAGGAACTCAACGCAATGGGGACCATTGCTTCCTAAGGGAGGGGGAATGATCCAGGTGGATATTGGTGGCCACCCACCAAGTCCACTTGCACCCCCACCATTGTTTATTTCAACTTTTTAGTTTCCTTAATTATAGCACAATTTACTATTTTTAGCATTTTTTGGGGTCCTGAACTTCCGAAGCCATTTTGAGGCCCTAAATGACATTTTTTTGGGAAAACTAGGGGAAACATGGTTCCATGGGCTAATGTTCCTCTTCCCAAAGTTGTAGTTCTTAGATAGATCTTTCTAACGAGATACTATGTGTGTCAAACAAAGATTGTATGCCAAAGTTACGACTCTAGGAATTTGGTATACCAATTTACCCAAATGGGGCCCACAGTTTGACATTTCATTTCTAGGGTAAGGGTCTTGGATGTTTATGGTTTTCCATTGTTTCTCAACAATAAATAGGCCTTCGAGCCTCAATGTAAAAAAGTTTAGAGGCATGTAAGCTACCATTGCCCTAGCTAGTTTATTTCCATTTCTATTTGTAAGCATATTTTAGTATTTTACAGTAATGAAATGAAGTATTATTTCTATTTCATCTCTTATGTATGGTTATATCTATAATTTTATGCATTCATGTTTAAATCTAGATCACTACGGTTGCTTTGGAAGTTCTACTATGATTGTGTTGCTTCTTGTGATATATGGATATACTTACATTGGTCTTTACTATGTTCCTCGCTTTGATACCATTTAAACAATCTTTGAAAAAACCTTTGAAAACTATGCATTACTGTAGTGAACAATTCTGAAACTAAATTGTAACACCAAGACACATATTTTCTAATTGCGGTAGAATAGAACATAATTAAATAATAGTCACACAATCACAAGACACAATTTTTCTAGTGAACTCAACTAGGAAAGCCCTCTCCCTGATTGAGAATTTTATTGATAGAGAATGAGCAATGGATGTCTTATTATAGAACTTTGTTTCACTAGAAACCAATCTAGTTTTCTTTTCTTGTCTTAATCTTGAAACACCTCCAAGTCCTTATTTTCTTTCCTGGTGTTCAATCCTACAAAAAAAATCATTCTTTATAAATCCAATATGTTTACACAAGGTTCGAATATAGGGGGAAAATCTCTAGGACAGCTGGAGAGACCCCCAAAAATCCAAGTCATAACATAGAGGAATAGGAATGGTAGTGTGAGAAATAAGTAGACAACACCCTCACCCCCCCATCCCAACACTGGAAAAATCTCTTAGATGGATTATTTCTAGCATAGTATCAATGTGTGGAGCTCCGGCTAATAAACATTCCTCCCATAAAAGAAGGAAAACAACTATTTTACTATTTTTTGTTTGATTTTACCTCCACCCCTCATAGGGGAGGCATGGGCATCGTTGCGGGAATCAAGGGGTATCTTGACAATCTCGATGACAAGGTGCCACCCCATGACATCCCTAGTGGATAGAGGGCACCTCAGGGATACCCCTAAGCCATCCCATACCCAAGCTGTAGACACCCATGACTTCATCCGTGTTCCTAGGATGCAAGGAATGCAGGGGACACATCTCCCCATCTAGAGATGCAGGGGATGTCAAAGTCAAATCGTGTTGTTGAATATAAACATGTTGTTGGTTTGGATTTGAATTCACTCAACTATGTTATGCAAGTTACATGTTATATATTCTAATAAAAAACAAAAGAATGAAAGGGTATTAAGTCTTACCGCATATGGGTGACTATGAATAATATCAACTTCATCCTGGTTTCTCAAGTGTTCCAAAAGAACATCTGATGCAAATATGATAAAGTGATCATGAGGCGAAATGATATAGACATTAATTGAGGTTTCAATAGTCAAGATAGGCCAGCATGGAGAGGTTTAGAAAGACATAACTTTTGATATAAAGCTTCTCAGTTGAACTTAGGATTTTTCAAGTATACATCTACAATAGATTTGAGACCTACAAATATGAGAAAGAACATTAGAAGAACAAGAAGATAGAAATTTAAAAATATAGTTCTACAACTACTAAATAGATAAATAATTTTTATAAAACCTCTTAATGAAGGATATGAAATAGAGGATCAAGAAAAAATTTCACTCTAGCTTAGGTCGAGATAACAATTTCTTCGTTATGGTTCAAAGTTAAAACTTCATATCCAAAACAATAACCATAAACCTCAAACTGCTAGAGAAAAGAAAGATTCCTCTGAGATGATAAATGCTTCTTTTGTGAAATTAATTTATATGCAAAACTACTCCAAAAATAGTGAAACCATCCAAGAGATGGATGGTTTTACAGAAGAAAAGCATACATGATCACTCAGCAGGAAAATTTAAGAATGCTAAAGTCAAATCTGTGTTTCTAGGGGAAGGGTGTAAAAATTCTACCCGAAGATTGTTATATCGGATTTTAACACAGTGTTAGCACCTAAATATGCCTTAGGCTAAAGGAAGGCAAAATTTAGGATAACCACAAACCACGCTCAGTCTGGTAGCTAGCCCTACCAAGACAAGAGAGGGCTCTCTCCGGGTCACACTCAGTAAAAATACACAATAAAGTTTGAGATGACTCAAAATGAAATATTGATTTGAGGCTAGGTAGATAAATATGGAAACAAGAGGCAATTTTTTATAAATGACCGAGTTTCTGGGATGTATGGGACCAACGAACAGCATGAGCAGAGAATTTAACACAAAGGCACAGATTATTTCGTGAGGCAAGACAGGCGGAAAATCTAGCAATTAAATTTGAAATAATACGAAATGGAAAGATTATTTAGGAGGGTGGAAAGGGCATAAACACATGAATCCTTTTCAACAGAAGAAGAACACAGAACGTGAAACTTTCCCAAAGGCAGAGCAATAAACATGAATTCTACCTTATCTTACTTAGAAACTTTCATTGGAAATGAATATGAATGAACTGTGAAACATAACGAAATACATATGAAACAGAAAGAGAATACATTTGCTACACTCACACCAAATGAATCTCATGAACCAGAGCCACTACCTTTCATTAATTCTCTGTCAAAATATACAATGAGTAACTGAGTCTCTCTCCCACAGTGTCCCAGAAATTACAACAAACCCTTGGCAAATGGTTCTTCATACAATAAATAGACTTTGCCATCAGGAAATTGAATGACCCAAAGTTGGGGAGTTTTTCAAATCATTACAAACTGGAAATGGAAAGCCAACCATTAGTGACAGGTGTAGCGTTACAATAATGACAAAAATGTAGCGTAGATTTTTGGGTGACTGCTCGCCTTCCTTTTGCCACTTGGATAGAAGCCAACCTTTAGTGAAAATACTTTTTAAAATTTTCCTTAGATGTCGGGAAAAGGTAGTGTAAATGAGCAGGCCCACTTGGAGAAAATAACGAACCGAAATTTCGCGCAGCAGAAGTGATTTTGGCCTTTGGGTCTCTGTGCGCTGCGCCCAAAACTGTATGTGTCGTGCCACTTTGCAGGTGATTTTGGGGTACTTTCAGAAGTCAAAATTGTGCCAAAGTGTGCTTGTTGGAAATCCCTACTTGGCTACTTTCCAACCTAAGTGGAATTTCTGAATTTGGTGCTCATTTTCCCCTCCAAAACTTCAATCGCCCAAGACTGCTTCCTGTGTGTCAAAACAGGGGCTGAGAGGTCATTTTTTTAGTGTTTTTGACCTCCCGGGGACTCAAAAATTGCCCAAACTTCTTGGCCATGCACCAGAATTCATGATTTTTCATGCCGAATCCAAAAATATAAACTTTTCATGATTTGGAGATCCCTATCATAAGCGCATGCCAGTCGCGCAGCGCACAGGGAGAAAAACCCTGTTTTGTGCACAAAAATTTGTCAAATGACCAAAACTGCCCCAATTTTTTTTAAATTTGGGCTGGAGATTCTCTATGAAGTGCTATGTTGGGCCAAAGAGGCTGCAACCAAGATTTGGAGCCGATCTTTCTCTTTTTTCCTCTTTTGTCTTTCTGTTGCTCTCCTCAATTTCAGCTTCAAATTCCTTATCCAATCCTTTGAACTCATGTTCCGTGCCCTGTAGTGATGAACCCTATGCCTCAATAATGTTTTGTCCTTGTTGGCCTTTTCTAGCAGTCTCTCAAGGTGGATGTTTATTTGCTTGAGCCAAGACTCTCAGTCATTATTAATCACTTGCTCTTATGGAGTGAGCTCAATCCTCCTTTGTTGGGTAGATCAACGATTCTCGTGGATTTTTTACACCTCCATGATCTCCTCCTAGTCTTCGAGTTGTTTATTCCTCTACTCCAAGTACCTGATAATCCACTTAGCCTTCTCCAAATTGAGAGACAAGGCTTGGATCCCTGTTTGCTGCTCCTGAATGTTCCTTCAAAGTTTGGCACTCTCCACATCTGTATCATCATCATGAATGAGAATGAAGTCAGCCTCTCATCCACCTGATGGCCCCTCGTCATGCATGGGCTCCTTTCCCCTGTCCTTTACCTGTGTGGCCGATGTCAGAAGTGAGGCCCCTTCCACCCCGGGTGGAGATAACACTCGCTTTGTTACTGCAAACAAATGTCTACTGACTCTCTAATATGTTATGAATACCAACACACTAGTGGTATCATGGTGCTCATACTGATGAGAAGGACCACCTATCTCATGTTCAACCTCTGATAATAGCTGTGAAGTGCTAAAGAGGTCACGGGAGATGAAATCATCCCAAGTAATGCCCTGTAATCCCAGCTGATGAACCACCAAACTCTTAATAAGAGCACAATGATAAACATTGTTAAGTTGCTGCTGAGGGGTTTTGTGCTGCTTAAAGGTGTTCATCCTCTATATATTCCTCGAAATGAAATGTGGGATGTTCATCATCCGTACCCTGGTAAAATGCATGAGCAACCTGATGTGATAAGCATACAAAGGAGAAAACCTCCCCTCACAGCTGAAATATTTCATGATTAACTTCATTAGTGGAGCATATTCATCTTTCCGATATCGGAATGGAAAGACTCTTGTGAGCTGCCTCAAGAAACCGGCCTTAATGTATAGCTCATAATGTTGTTGATCAACCTTCTGTTTCTTGTGCCATGGTCCTCCAACGTTTGGTATCCCGGTTGCTAATGAGATAATTTCAGGTGTAAGTGTGAAGGTGACACCGGCTAAGATAGTGTGATCTCCATGTAAGTGAAGCACAAAAAGATGAGCCAACTCATGTTGAACTCGAACACTAGCCACCTTTTGACAAAAATCAAAACATGACAGATGTTGGAAACATGACATAGCAAGAGGGCAGGCCTGCAATTCTGTAAGGGTAGTTGGTTCTTCCCTAACGTGTCTGCCACTTTTATGAGGTCTCCGAGGAGCCTGTTCTTCCAAGTATGAGTCACTTTGGGTTTCCATTTCATACTCGGATGAATGCTCAGATGCCATGACTGTTGTATATGGGTTGTGCTTGAACTGCCCTTTGATGATGTATGAAACTATGTGTTGTTATGAATTCTGCCACCAAGGGGAACAATGCAAAAGGGACTCTCAGGAAGGGGAATAATATGATGGGATTAGGGATTATGGGGAGAACTTTTGTTTAGGGACATGTAGGAGGGATTGGGGATTTTATAAGGTAGGATTTTGGGGTTTTACATCTGATAAATGAGTGGAGGGGATATGGAATAGGAGTTTAGTAACATTTTTAGGGTAGGGAAAGATGGGAAAAATTGAATAGGGGGGAAGGGAACGATGGAAAGAAGGAAAGGATGAAAGGGAGGAGGAACCTTGGCATCAACACAACGAATTTGCAACCCCAACAGCAATGGTTTTGATGATTTCAAGTTGTAGGGCTTAAGAGTTTTTATTGCAACTATAAATAGCCATAAACCATCATCATATTCACAAAATGGATCAGCAACCGAGATGTCGACCCTACCTGGCAATTTCAAGGGTTTCAAAGGTGCTTTGTTGCAATTTGGAGTAAAACCAGGCCTTTATGGTTGTGCGTCGTGCAACATACCCAATGTGTCATGCCGTTTTTGTGCCCAGCGCCCGTGTTATTTTAACACTGTGTGGTCGCGCCCAGTGCACTGTGCTCCCTCAGTGTGTTGTGCCCCTCTGCCTGTGCACCGTGCCTGTGAAAACACCTCCAACCTCACTCAAAACACACGCTAGCTCTCACAATCACTTTGAAATGCATCTCTCTAACCTCGGTGTGCAAAATGACATTGTTTTCATGAAAATTCTATATAAAGACATTGGAGTCATGGTTTTGATTTTTTTTTCTTCAAAACCCACTTTGATAATGTTTTGTTTTGGCACTTTTTTCCTGATTTAATTCAACTCTGTATTTCACTTTTCCCTTTTGAATTTTTAGCTAAAATGATGAAATTTTTGGCACTTTTTTGCAGGGGCTGCTGACATGGAATTTGGCCAAGGAAACCATGACTGCCCCTGAAGAGATCAACTGGACTTATTTCAAAATTATTACACATGACATAGTGTTGACTTTTCTTCGAAACAGAGTTTTGAAGAACAGTCGTAATCTGTCAACATAACGATGAAAATCTTTAAATCACAACTTTGTAATGGCCTCCCTCTAGCCTGCATGGCTTTATTAGACATGGTTGAAGACCAAATTAACTGATCCCTAGACCTAATGACTGAAATGAATCTTTTCCATTAAAAGATTGAACATTGATTGTTATGGGCTTTAATAAACATTGATGAAAAGACCTAAGCCAGCAGGTGATAGACATGAGGGGTAAGGGGTAATGACTGACAATATCCTCCTGTCGTATTATGGCACACCACTAGTGAAATGTAGCTGAGTGAATGGAGCGAGACACCTAAAAATGAAATGCAGAAATAGTTTTGATCTATGAAGGAGTACTAACAAGACCGACTCTAACACACAGAACAAAAATTTCACCTCTTAACTAGAGGTTTTCTAAATCTTAAGCCTATGAATTTTCAACCTTAGGGCTATTATGAGAGTGTATAAAACAAAAATAGAAAGAGTACAATGTTTCACTTCCAATCAGTCCACACTCTCCATATTGATGGAGAAAAGTTACCAAACAACTTGGATAAGTTCCAGCCCTGTAGTGCAATTTATCCCACATAAACAAAGTCTGAAATTATCTTTAACAGCAATACAAAAACATGTATATCAACAAAAAAACAACGCATTAGATTCCTCAAAGAAGATGTTAAATCACTAAAGAACTTTATGTTTTACTTATGTCAAATCATCAAGACCTATATAGCTATAAATAATAACACATTAACATTTATGGTTAAAAATCAAATCTAGAAAATGCACATGTTTTGGACAACTGAAAACATCATTTATATATTCAGGATGAAGTGCATGTGCATAACATAGCATTCTCTCAATGCCAGTACAAGTCCACTAGCTCTCTAAAATCCTAGCTAGGGAAAACAAAGGAGCTCCAATATGCAAGAATCACTCCAACACTTACTCTAGTGCTAGGCGTACTCTTCTCTGCATATTCTCCAAGAAAGTTACCTTAAGGTTTTCAAACCCTAGTGATGACAACAACAACAAAAAACTGAGAGAGAAAGAGAGAGATCAATTACAAGAGAAGATTGGGAGAGAGGAAGAGGACTAGTGCACACTCCTCTCTGGGTCACATCTCATCACAAGATTGAATGCAAGTGGGTAAATACATAATGAATGATGACTCTCTCCTTCCATTATTTATACAAGAGATAAGGAAGGCCAACAATACAATGTGGGCCTAAGCCCTTACAAGCGACCTACATGTAGGCTAACACAAGTGAGATACACTCCAATGTACATGCGTCATGCTCCAAGTTGATGTCATACACAATAAGGGCTCTAAGATAATATAACTATGAAAGTTAAGTCCACATGCTTCCATGAAAAACCTCCATGAACTCCATCCCGTAAAAACATCCTTGCAGCCCACACATACAACCCCAAGCTTCCATACAAGTGTCCAATCAACCCCATGCAATCTAGGACTTGGTTACCTCCTCCAAGATGCAAAACACTCCTCCCAAGTAAGGAATTCCCCAAGCAAGTGAATTCTCCATCCAGCCATCATAAAGAGTGTACACAAACTCTCAAGAAAGTCCAACATATATTAGGAAAAATCTCAAGCTGAAAAACATCTAAGGTTAAGCATCCATTGATCAAGTTATCTCAATTATTAGCACCATCTTCCATGGACGAATTCATCTTAGACCATCCAGGGGCTGAACATATAGAATTCACCCCAAATTTAATGAAGCACCCAACAACGATGTAACACTTCAAAGTAATCATAAAAACTAACAAAGGGTTTCTGGCCCTAACAAATGTGTAACTATGTCTACCATCATAGGGAAGACATCCCACATCCCAGATGCAGGATGTTGTCCCCGAAAAAACTGAGGCAACAACCCCTAAAAAAAATCCAAAATTGTGACTTGTGAAGTCTAATCCAACAACTATTATTCTCATTTTCAAGGTCTGATCTGCATCCTCCATGCCAAACAAACTAATTTAAGGTCCCATTTGTAATTTACATCCCCTTCAATCTACTACATGAATCTATCCTGTAAGTTATAATGAGAGCGTGACATGCATATTTTATGCCCAAATAGTTGATATGGAGGATTAATCTATGTATATTAAGTAAGATAGACAAAGAAAGGTCACATTTATGCTTTCTATTGCCTGGCAGCATCTTACATTAGATCTAACCCATGTATCTAGTTCCAAACTGAAATGTACACCCACTAACTTTACCCAAGAATCAGACTTCCCACAATTTTAAAGCATTCCCATGGGTTTTTCATAGACATATAGATAGCACAGTTCTATGTTTTTAAGTGGTACAAATTCAATTATATAGTTGAAATCAAAAGATTCTAATTTTCACTATTTCGTATCGAAAAATTCCATTTGTTAGACCAAAAAAGAAAAATACCTTTCATTATTCTAATATATATCTCCCCTACATCACCATATACCCTGATTTTAAAAATGGCTTCTGCGTACCATCACTGACACCCATCCTGGATTCCCCACACACACACACCCATGATCCACATACCCTGATTCTAAAAATGGCTTCCCCTACCAGCATCCACACCCATCCCAGATGACCCACACACACACCCATGATCCTTGATAATGAAGCAAATGTCTGTGAACTTAGACATCCTCATGGGACATCTCATTACTTTTTAGTTTATATCCCCTTTCCTGGATCATCCTCAAAACATGTATCGTCAATATCAAATCCATCACATGACTCTCCCACAATATGTTTAAATATCGAAGCACCTTTCAATAGAATGCAATTAACCGAAAAAAAATATCTCCAAACAAATATAAGATTGTTAAGCCATTTAGCCCTAATGAATAATCTATTCTTTTCAGTTGTATCAGTTTGGATGCTTTTGCTAAAGCTTCAGACCTTCAAGAGAATGCAGAGTAAAATGATCTTTCAAATCTTGAGCATATGTATTCTGTATTGTAGTGTTAGAAAAGAGGAATAACAACTCTTAGTATCGACAAACTACTATTTGTTATATGCTTATGTTTTCCCTTTTATCAATGTTTCAACCTCCTTTTAATTCGCACCCTCCTTAAATTGAGCCACATAACACACTAACTACCACAAAGGAAATAGAAGCCCACTCCCACCTATGATGAAGAATCTCCCTTGTACATACATTTAGGACTAGGGCTTGCTTTCTTATTTTATAGTTTTAAATCATGGGGGCAGTCAAATAGCTAAGAAATTGTTAAAACACTCAAGTTGCACTTTGAATTCTCTATGCATTTCAAGGATTTGGTAGGAGGGGGAAACGATAGGGAGCTTGTCTCTTCAGCTCCATGAGTCATGCTTCCTTCTTGCTTAAAATGCAAGATATTGGCTTCCTTGAGATGGGAACAAGAATTTGAGTGAAAGGAAAAGGACCTTAGAGAAATACAAATTCAAATTGAAGACTTGCCTGACTGGGAAGTGAGACAACTATGGATACTAACTTGGAGATTTTATGAGGTCTCCTCAGTCTTGCAATGAGTAAAAGTATTCCTAGCTCATTTTCATCTTTGTTGCTGCCCATAGTTCAATATAGTTGCAGATGCGTTTATGTTTCTATCCTAGCAGCCTGATTTGTGGAGTGGCTTGACATTTGAACAACAATGGAATGGGAAACGTATGAATAATGAGTTAATGTTAAATTTTGCATGTTCAAGCAGGTGGGGACTGGTCTCTAGAACTCCACCTGAGATTTTCTTCTTCCAATTATTTTTATAAGTAGTCTTAAACGTCGATAATTTTTAGAGAATGTTTTCATGGTTATGAAGCCATGGAAATTGTCCAATGTTCTGTTATTTTCCTCTTCATAATGGTTCTTGTATCACCTTCTCAGAGATCTACAATATGATTGGGACCAATTATCTTTATGCTGGTTTTTTTGAAGTGATATAACGGTCGCTTTACCTCTTTTGTCTTCAAGCTCATTGTATCTAATCCAAATAGTTAGGCTAGTTATGATATAAATATTAACTATGGGATCATTCTAAAATTAGGTTATTCAATGGTGTGAATTCTAAACGTTTGTACAAACTTTTCCTTTTGTTGACTGAATTTTGAACTCTCCATAAAATGATGGAAGTTAGGGAAGCAAGACTACCAGCAGGGGTGACAAGAAATGTGACAAGTGGAAGGAAGCAAGGCAACTCTCCCACAAGGCAATGAATGGAGATGTCATGCCATGCCTCCCTCACCCACTTGAGCAGATGGTTTCCTCTCCACCATCGATTTGGTCATGCTATTTATTAATTACATGGGTTGCCTTCTCATGCAAGGAGAACAAGGCAATAATGTCCCAATCTATATCATAACAAGGCTGTGTTTACTCCTTGTTGCTGCAGTAATGGCTTATTCTCCCCCTATTCACAACCTAGGATCAGGATTATTTAAATTCGATATATACTCTCCTCCAATGTATTATTTCGCATGGAAAACTTGTTGTTTCCTTCCTCCATGCTTTCTTGTGTAAAGATGCTTGTTCCTATCTGTGTCTTTCACACATCTCCATCTTCTTGGATGGTTTTTCCGAACACTTCTGGAGATATTTAAGTGGGTTATGAGCTTGCCTATTTTTGACTAGCCTGTCTTCTACCTTTCGGGTGACTCATACCATTCCTTCCTTTGTGTGAATCGCTCCCTATTACTGTACCTGCTTTTGGTTTTGGCTATGACAAGGTAGCAAGGTCAAAGCCAAAGAGGGGTTGACATTCATGGATACATGTGAGGTTCGCTAGCCAAATTTTGAGCAAAGCCTTCAACCGACAATTTCGAACTCAAATTTTAACAGCAGCTTCAAGAGGTCAAACAAGAAATAGCTTTAGAGAGAAATTTTGTTTTGCATTCTAAAATTGTCTCAGTGGTTGTTGCATGGATTTTGGAGAAAGGGCATACCATAGGAAGACAGAACAAGTATCTACACATTAAGGATCTTTATTGTCAAATCAAGGTGTTTCTCGGAAAGGTGCTTTTCGATCGAATGATGCCAACGACTAAATGATGTTCATGCTCGATGAGATGCAGCTCCAAATAAATGATATTCTCAGTATAATGCAACACATTGAAACACAGCTTGACCCATCAACTAGCCCAGGGAATATTAGTAATCATGCTAACAACCCCATTGAGGTGGATGCCTCTACTTCTTCATAGATTTAACATTATGATGTAGGAGCATCTAGACTTAGCCAACAATGAGATTGTGTGTTCACATGTTTTGGCTAACAAGGATTGGAGAGAAAAATTGATTATTAATTTTCTCATTAATTGCTAACTGTGTAGGAGTTAGTTTGTTGTCATGTTCTGGATGAAATAGGAATAAATGGATAGTTGATCCTCCCCGTGAGGAGATCAAGCCAAGTACATTAGATCATTAATTTAGGATTGGATTTGGTTGCTAAAAATAATAAACTCCTTCATTTGTGGAAGGAGGCTATTAGTTAGTGATTTTCTTTCTGGTTGTAATATCGACTAAGGAGGGACAGAGTGATAGAGTAGGGAGAGTGAAAAATCCATCCATCGAGGGCGAGATGGTAGAAGACCCACTTTCATAAATAAAACTTTTTTTTTTTTTTGAGTATCGAATGCTTTCTATTGGTTTTGAATTTGAAATCTGTGGGCTCTATGGGAAAATCGTAAGTCTATGTTGTAATTTATCTCAGATGTGATTTTTAACATTTTGATTCATCATGATATGGCCACACAGAGGAAATTTCATCACTACTATGTATAAGTATTGAATTGAAGAAATGGGTCTGACAAATTGGCCCAATTTAGAATCTCAGTCTCACAGTAAGCTGATTGAATTGAAGATATGGGTAATGATGAAATGACATTATTTCCCAGGTGGGCATGGAGTCTCTAAAGAAATTGATAGAATAGAGAACTGGATCTCAGAAAATCACTTAGATTCCCAAGTCGATCTAAGTACTTTCAATCAAGTGATTAAACTATAGCTGCATTTCCAGACGAATTCAATGAATTCCCAAATTAGGAGTGGCTGAGTGACTATGGGAACAAAGACTAATTCACTTAAGGAAGTGGTTGAGATGATTTGATCCAATCCATAAATGGGTTTCAACTTATCATAGAGGCTGACTAAAATGATGAAATGAATGGTGATGATCTTTTGAGCAGTCAAGCAGGCTATTCCTATGTACAACTACAAGTTTCTCGAGCATTAATCTGATGATAACCTTCACGATTTATTACGAGTCTTATAGATCATGCCTGAACAATTGGGCAAAGGAGGAAACTCAGAAAAACAAAAATTTAGAAGATAATTTTGTTAAATCGTAGCCCTAAGCTCAGTTCTACATTGTTTTTCTTCTTGACACTACATTTTTTCAGTTGGCACTATGCTTCCCCTCTTGGCACTTCTTTTTGCCCACAATTGCAACCTTTTTGTGTATAACATTGACCTTTTGTTAGGGACCTTCTAATCAATCTTACTTAGACCAGAGGGTCCTCAAATCGACTCAAGTACTATGGATTACCCTCTGGGTGACTACTTATAGTTTCACTTTGCTTTGGGTTTGTCTAAGTTTTGTTTTAGGTGTTTATGAATAAAGTAGAGTAGGTTGTAGTGGTCCTTTAAGCTGCCTCGACATCACATTAGCTTTTTGTTTTCTAGTATTTATAGATATTAATACTATACAGATTGGCAACCTTGGAATTAGTCTACTAGAGAATTCTTGTTTTGAGCAGAAACACTCTGTCACATTTCCTAGAAATTTTGATTTTAAACTTCTCATGGCAAAAAGTGTTTCGTACTACCACTAGTCTAGTTTCCCTAGTGGCAGACCATGGGCTTGCAGTAACTCTCTTCATATATAATTTAAAAAAATATCAATATAACAACTTAGCTTACAAAAAAAATAACAGCCAATGGAAATCAAGTCCTCACACCCACCCAAGCCCCTAAATTCAATTTTGAAGGTGCCTCCAAAAAAAATCTTTGTCCAACAGGCTAAGGAGTATTCCAAGATTATCAAAAAAATGTTATAGAAATAACATATAAAATCATAAAAAATCCAATAAGTCTTAGTAATGTGCATCAGTGAAGTACTAAAACATGGATTTAAGAAATTCATTTATGAAGGAAACTCAAAAGTAGTAAATGATAAGCTCAACTGAAAACCTAATTGTCAATAATGGGATATGCCCAATCAATCAGCTTCGATTACGCAAGCTACAAAAGGTTTAGAATGTTGTAGGTTTGAATGTGTTAGAAGGAAATCAAATCAGGTGGTAGATTGGCTCGTCAGTTGCAAAAAAACAAATCATGGCAATGGAAGTTCATTAGACTTGTTATAAGTCAATACCCTCCTTTCTACAGACTTGCAAAAAAGTTAAAGTCATATAGCTTCCTGAGGTGATCTTGTTCCAATGAATACATATTTCAGCACACAACACCTCCTGGGGTCAACACCACTGCTTGAATAAAAACATTAACATGTTTATCTTCCAACATATCAAGGAATTAAGCTTTCCAGAGTTCATATATGTCTTGTTGACAACTTCGATTGTGAAGAAGCTTGTAACATTGTCATCAATTTATAGGTAGTGTAACGTATCGTCGTTACTACTAAGCAGTACCGATGTCATACATAATGCTAGACCATAAATAACGGGGAGCTTGAGGTGGCATACACAGAAAAATACCACGTACATATAACTATGAGTGAACCAAGAAAGATCACTACTCAAGATTCTATTATTTTTTTTACTTTTATGATAGTTTCAGATCTTGCAAACTTCTAGGAGGACCACTTCTTGAGAGATGACTTAAGAAGAATTCCTATTCTGCTACTTAATGCTGGGTATAGAAGATTTCAGGGAGACTAATTCTCCTCAAAATAAGAGAGGATTGTCTTTGCAAAAATCAAATGCTTCCACTTCTTATGACCAAAAATTTATTCATGTCTATTTCTAGGATCAAGAACCTACTATAAATTAACATCTCCATAAGTTGACTCACCTTATATAAGCATTTTGAACTATGAATATGTGTGTGTGTGTTTATGTGTTGATAAGATCACTTTAGGAAGTGCAAGATTCATAATATTAGCACATATTCTTATTACTGCATTAGTCTCCATATATCTTACTGCCCTCATCTAGGAAAGCCATTGACATTAGAATTTATGAGGTTAAAATATTATGTGTTTTGTTGAGTGTTATTGTCCATATGACATATACATCACTAATACCTTATTCATTGTGTCATGGCTAATATAGGAAGACCAAGAATTTACATTAACAGAGTCTAGAGTGCAAGTCTGGAGGATACATACAAGACATAGATAATACATACCTTAGAAAAATACAAGCCTTAAAGAATCACATCTGGGTTTGAACAAACTTATTGAGAAGGTGCATATAGAGGAAATATGTAGTCATAGATAGTTATTGTCACACCATTATAGATCCATTTTGATGAGCCATGGACCATGGAAGAATTAATATGTTGAAGATATCATGGACAAAGGTATAACAAGCAGTGATGTCAAATATAGCGATGCTTGTAGCTTGCTTTTGAGGAAATAAAATGTTGCCTGAAGTGAACACATAATTTCCCAGGTTAAGTGTGAATGCCAATTCCTCTCTCAGGTCCATTACCACAAGTCAACAATGCATTTTTAATGTTCACCTTTAATCAAATTCTTATATACTTTTCCATCAAAACCACACATTCGTGGAGCTATCCATTCACTTGTGTGGAAACAAAAGGAATTTAACTTCAACCTTTACTAGTTTGTCTCTATATTTTTAGGTTTGTCTAATAAGTTGTCATTGTCATACCAAAGGACTAACCACAAATACACTATAACCTTGAGTAAGTCTAAAATAAATGTGGCCCTTGCAGTCATATACCAGCAAAACAGTGGATTTCACCAACATAAATACACCAATAGAAGGTTCTATTACATTTGATGTGTCATTATATAGGACTCCTAATTTTTTGTTACAAATCTAGGCTTATTTTCAGAAACATCCATCTTTAGTATCAACTAACTTATATAGTTCTTTGTAGACAAAATTTTAGAGGACCTTGGAACATATTATGAAATGGACAAAACAAATTGGATGAAATTGAAAAATAGGTATAGTTTTTGTATTTGATTATTCATTGTGATATGGAAAAAATGCATCAATGGTAACTTGTGCTCAGTAAAATCTATATGACTTGAAACTGGTTATGTGTAGAACACTAAAATAATATAAAGATGGGGTTGAGAAATTCTTAAAGTTTGCTGAGGAGCATTCAAGGAATAAGATGTCCAAAAAATGTCCATGTAATAAATGTGACATAGTGAAAGTACAAACATTTGATGAAGTCCAAGACCACTTGATTTGTGATGGTATAATAGAACAATATAATAGTTGATATTTGCATGGAGAGAGCATTCCCAGTTAGGTATATTGAAAAAAATTGAATTGATCTAGTTTCAACCTTATATGTTTTACAGTAAAGATATCACTTATTTTTATATGTGCAAACTCCATTTTCCCTTTTGTCTCCTTTAGATTCCATCTATTATTGATAAGCACATGCAACATTTTCAAAATGAGCCACATGAAGTTCTCTAGCATATTTCAACTCAACAGGTAAGCCATTTCATATTAGTTATGGGCCCCATTTGACTAGCTTGACCAAATGCTACTGATTTTAATTTTCATAAAAACCATAAAATTATTAACATAAGCCTTAATGTTCTTATTAATAGGGCTATGAACATGTTGTGGAACATGATTATGATAATCAGGTTTATGAGCTTGAAACATTGTTTAACAATGATAGTGAACCTATAAATGATGACGACGATGCAAGCATTGTTAGTGATAAAATGATTGGAATGGTGAATGATGTAAATTGATGTCTTAATCAAAACATGAATGAGAGTTGTGATAATGAGTGTTTGCCATCAACAAATGTACTAAATGAACTTAATGAATATAAGAAGCTTATTGAATATTCCAAGAGGCCATTGTACCCAAGTTGCGTTGAATTCACAAAACTATCAGCCACTGTAGAATTCTAGAGTATGAAAGTGAAGAGTCGATGGTATGATACAAGTTTTGACCAAATGTTAAAATTGCAAAAAGGTGTGCTTCCTAAAGATAACACACTTCCAGATTCTACATATGATGCAAAAAAGTTGATAAAGTCATTGGGATTAAACTATGATATGATACACGCATGTCCAAACGATTTCATTTTATATCGAGGAAGTTATGAAAGTAAATATCAATGCGCAACATGTGGAAAATATCAATGGAAGGTTGATGGTCAATCTCAAAAGGTGCGGTAAGGTGTTCTAGCCAAGGTGTTAAGATATTTTTCGATAGATCTAAGACTAAAAGAATGTATAGGTATTATCTTGAACACTATAATTTTATTCAAGTTTTCCCCTTATATTATCCTTACCATTTGTCGTAGTCTTATTATATTATATAAATGGAAAAAATATTTTTCATTATAGCACTGCAGACATCTCACAAAAAATGAGGTGGCATCATGAGAATGCAATAAATGATGGTCAAATGCACCACCTTGTTGATAGCCAAGTGTGGAAAACTATTGATGACAAATGGCCTAGTTTTTCTAGCAAACCTCACAATGTATGACTTGCAATCGAAGTAGATTGATGTAATCCTTTTGGAGACTTGAGAAACACATACAATGTTTGTCCTGTAGTTAGTTACATACAAATTTCAACCATGGTTGTGCACAAAAAAGAATTTTTGTATGCTAACATTGTTAATACCTAGTTTGAAGCAACAAGGCAATGGGATTGATGTCTATTTGGAAGCCTCGGTAGATGAACTAAAGGAATTATGGGACCAAGGGGTATGGACATATGATGCTTATAGTAAGGATGCTTTAACATGAAGGCAATTCTTATGTGGGTGATCCAAGATTTTCCTGCTTATGGAAATATGGTTGGTTGCACAACAAAAGGCTATAATCCATGTCCCATATGTTGGAGGAACACAGAATCAGTTTACCTCAGTTGTAGAAGTAAATGTGTGTACATGTGACATAGGATATTTCTTCCTCAACATCATAAGTTTTTCTCAAAAAAGGCACCACTTAATGGGAAGGAGGAGCATCGATATGCCACTCCAATTGTAGAAGTATCATATATTTTGAAGGAAACAAAAGGATAGGAAGAAACTTGGGGGAAGATTGAATCAAATAAAAGGAAAAGAAACAATCTAGCAGGTAAATACGATGTTTTAGTGTGGAAGAAACAATCAATTCTATTCAATCTACCATATTGGGAGGTATGTAGATCCATCAACTGTGCCTAGTTATTGGACGCAACTTGCTTAGTTGACCTCCTTGTGATTAGATGCCTTCGTTGAATTTATTATTTATCTATTTGTCCATATTAAATATTGTTAGGATATTCTTGATGTGTTGGAATGCAGAAACTCCCAATACACCACAATTTAGATGTAATGCATGTGGAGAACAATGTGTGTGAAAGCATTTTCGGAACTCTTTTGGAGATAAAAGGGAAGTCCAAAGATGGAAAAAAATCACGTCATGAATTGCAAAAAATGGGTTTGAGGAAATCTCTATGGCCAGAAGTTAATGGAAAAAAAAATATTTCTTCCACTTGCACCACATACTCTTTCAAAGAAAGAGAAACAAACCCTATGTCATTTTCTTTTCACGTTAAAGGTGCTAGATGGTTACAAATCTAATCCAAAAATTCATATATCTATGGAAGATATTAGGTTCCACGGTATGAAATTAGATGATTTCCATATTCTAATGCAGCAACTTCTCCCAATGGCTTTGTGTCATGTGTTGCCAATTGTTGTCCGAAAGATGCTTTGTCAGATTTATTAATTTTATAGGCAAACATGTGCAAAATTAGTTTAAATTGAGTCTTGACAAGTTGGAAAATGATATTGTGGAGACATTCTACTTTGTTGAAAAGCATTTTACTCCTTCATTCTTTGATATAATGTTGCATTTGAATGCACATTCGGTATGCGAGCTTCGATATTGTGGCCCGTTTGCATATAGATGGATGTACCCCTTTGAGAGGTACATGAAACTTTACCTTTTATCAAGCACAACAACAAGATGAATTTTTTTGAAAGCTTTTGACATTACTTAATTATCTTTTGTTCATTTTGTATGAACATAAAAGTATATACAAGTTATGTTAAGAAAAAAAATAGGCCTGGACAATGCATTACTGCAAGCTATACTGTGGAGGAATCAATAAAGTTTTTTGGAGGATACTTGAAAGGTATGGAAAATATTGGATCCACATATGGTCGAAATGAAGTGTGGGATGAGGAATTTGAAGAAGTTATCCTTGATGGAAAGCCATTATCTACTCCAATTTCTTAGAAATGGATGACATTAGTTGGGAACAAGCCCATAGGTGGGTTCTATTTCACACAAACAAAGTTGATCCATGGAGATATTAAGTAACATATTTGGACTGTAATTTTTTGTTTCTCTGTTTATGGTTTAACAAAACATAGATCCATGGATAGATTAACATATTTGAGGTTTAAAAATATTTTATTCCTATTTTATCAAAGAAAATTAACCACCATATCTATTGTCCATAATTGTTGAATTAGGATGCACAAACTGGAGTTTTCTAGCTCAATTACCCAAAAAGAAAAAAGATAAAGCTCTATTGTAGAAACTCCATACCCATAATTTTACTAGTTGGTTAAAACAAAAGGTAACAATATTATTTATATTATAAGTGTACTTAAAAATCATTATATGGGAATCATGTCATGTAGGAAATAAAGTATTTTTCAGAGGTTGAATGTGTGAATTCTAACTAAATTTAATAATCTCAAACTATATAGGTGGAAGGAGATGGAAAGGTGCCTGATCCACTTTAATGGCTAGCACATGACCCTAGGAAATTCATGAATAAGTACAAGGGATTCCTAATCAATGGCTTTAGATTCCATACAAAAAGCATAGAAAATAAGAGAACCACCCAAAATAGTGGTGTGTGTATGGAAGCTCAAATAATGATGAGGTGTTATAGCTCCAAATCTCACTAGTATGGTTTGTGATGCTGCACTCATAGCCTAGGCAAACCCCTCCTTCCAGACCTACTCCAAAATCTAAAAAACAGTGTTTTATTCCCTGTACGCAACATTTCCCTGAGTTAAACGCGTGTATACGCGGGTTCATATATACCCAACCCGCATATATGTATTAAAACACTTAAAAAATTATAAAACTCCTTATTTTCGGGCGGAGATCGCGGGTTTTACCTGCTGATCACCTGTTAGTGCCCGTGGCCTCAACTTTCCCCAACCGATTCCTAACTAAAAAACTACTTTGGAATTGGTATAAAAAGACACCAAAGGGAAGGCCTAAGGGAGGAGAGAATATAGAGAAAGATTATTATACTGAGATTTCCCCCTGATCAAGTCTTAAGGCCCTTGTGCCTTCTGCACTTCCCCCATTTTGTACAGGAAACCCTTGTTTCCTTGTGATTTGATTTTCATCCCTTAGTTATGACATCTTGGAGTGAGTATTGGAAGCAGACCTACTAGAGGCTTGAGGCAGGACGGATCCAGAAGGAGGTTGAGCTTTGAGCCTGCAGAAGTGGTTCAGGTGATATTGCTCTTTTTTGTACTATTCTATTTGTCTATTAAGGAAACACGTCTTGTTCCCGATATGCTTCTTTCTTTATGTTAATGATGTTCATGTTTGAATTTCATGTATGAATGGAGGTCTAAAAGATTATAACTAACTCCTTTCTTGTATAACATAAAGATGATTTTCATATAAATCTTTGTCCATATACTGCTGCATTCTTTGGAATTGTTGGTTTTGCAGGGAAAAGGAGCGGAAGGGATGCGAAGAAGGGTTTGGACCCTTCAGGAACTACCCGAACGTAGGACCTGAGGTACGTCCTTCTTACTTTAGAAATAGCTTTTCTAGCATAATGGCTGTGTGTGTGCTTGTTTCTTGATTTAAACAACTTTTAGTCTGCTAGGCTTCCACCCAAGAGTCTTAGGGGATAAAATCCCTCAACTCCACTGGGGAACAAAATTCTTGTTGTTCCTAGTTGGGCATTTGTCAAGCCTATCAGGGCTCAGTAGCCTGCTAGTTTATTGTTATTGTCTAGTTTGTTTCTGACTTCTGAGTTTTACCAGTTTCTTGAGTCTCTTTTTTATTTTTCCTGAAATATTATATACACGTTGTTTTGTTTAGTTACAGAAGCATATAAACGCTTGTTGTCTGAAGTGAACCCGTGTATACGCAGGTTTCCTCAGAAACAGTCGCGTATACACGCAATATGCACTGAATACAGTCGTGTATAACTGACAACTTTCAGGATTTATAAATCTTTTGTCTCTGGAGTGTGTCTAGTTCTTTCAGTTAGTTTTAAATAGTCATCATTGTCAGTATCAGTTCTTTGTTTTACAAAAAGCATCCTTACTCCGATTTCTCTCTAATTATAAAGAGTTTTGGTCTTGTTTTGTGTTTGCGAGTGTCATCATCTTTTTGCTTTAAACACGCAAAATTTCTTTATTGGAATCTTGGCTGCCCTGAGTGATCAGAGCAGAAAGATTGTTATCAATCTTTGTGTTCAAATTTGCTTCTTTGTGACTTTTTGTTTGCTTAACAAAATCGATTTTTATGACCATTTACTTCTTTGTTTCATCAAAGTTGTCATTTTGATACTTTCTTGAAACTATCTTTTTTATCTTTTTGGTATTGGTTACCAAAGCTTTCCTTGCTGCCTTCGATTGTCAAAAAGCCTTTTTTGAGCACATTTTTTTTTTTGTTGAGTTTTCATTCTTTGTTGGGTGTCAACTTACAAAAAGTGTTTCTTGCTTTTCGTTTCAATCGTGAAGTGTTAGTTTTTGTTGAGAGCGTTTTCAAAAAGATCTCTTTGTTGCTACTTTTAAGTGAACTTTTTGAAAAGTTTTAGTTTTGCTTTCTTGAATTTTCTTTTCATTTAGTTTCCTTTTGCTGAATGAAAGTGTTTTCTGTTATCTTGAGTTTTGCTTTCAATATTTAGACGAATCATGGTATCTTAGATTCCATCTAAATATTGTAAGTGGCAAAAGAAAATTTGATAAACAAAACAACTTTCATTTCTCTTTAGAGAAATATTGAATTCTTGCATCTTCACTATACTTTCCATTAGTTTGCATCGTTAAAGCATTAGCAATTATTTTGGTTTTTGCGTGTGTGAAGTGTGTTACAAGAAAAGAAAATAAAAAGTTTTTGCTTTCTAAATGTTTCCTACAACCCATGTAGAGTACTCTTTTCATCGAAATAAAAATGATTGCATTCATGTAGTTACTTTTTCTTTGATTTTTGGTTCAGTCATACACACATCCTCAAGTTTCACTTCCATCATCCTTTGACTTAAAGAACAACCCTTAAAATCAAGCGCTAACTGAAACCAACTAGAACTTTTTCTTTTAAGTTAAATACACAAACAAGTTTTAGGATTTAGGGCCTTGGATTATGCGAGTGGAGAGTTAACTCTCCAAGGCCGTTTAAACTGTCAAACATAGTAGTCTGAATAGCGAGTGCAAATCCAATAGCGTTAGGAAGACCAGGAAAACTCTGGATCTGGGAGTTAAGCACGAGGGTTTTTGAAGACAAGGAAGAGAGATACCCCCTCTCCTACTTGTCTAATCTTACCTCATGACTGTTCTACCTCGCTTCTACAACGAGTTGGTATCCATGGTTGCTTCTCCTAGGGAACTACATAGGTGGCTGCGGAGGGGAATCCCATGGTACCTGAGGTCGACGTTGTATCACTTTCAACGATACTACTGGAGGGCACCCCTGCGAAGCTTGGGGGCTTGCATCGGCGCAGGCTGTTTTTAGGAGGTCAGCGTAACTTCCTCTGTTACCTTCGCTGACAGGACTGGGCTGTCACTATCCCAAACTATCTTCGAAAGGCCCCTTACTCCACTTTCTTGTATTTTGGTGTCCAGTCCTCAACACCCGGAGCGGAAATACTTGGAAGTTGTTTGACTGGCTGACTTCTTTTAGGGACTTTATAGTGAGTGCTCTTTTCTCCTTGTATTTAGTTGGCTTTAGGTATTTAAGTCTAGTCACTTTTGGATTTGATATTCTAAGCAGCTAACTTACCACTCTGCCGATCTTGAAAGACTTTTGGTTGTTCTTTCGGAAGTTGTGGAGTTGCCTCCTCAAGGGAAAATATCTTGATTGTGTGTTTATGTTCCTTGAAAGGTCAATTCTACATTCCCGTAAGGGAAGGGTTTGAGAATCAGTTAGATATGGCCAATATTCCTGTGGAAACCAACCAAGGTACCCTTCCAAAAGGGGATCCTTGTGCTTTTCCTTTCTTTGGAAACGTTGGTACACCCTTGATGGCCACTTTGAATATTCCTGGGTTGAATGTTGGACTACCCATTTGGTTGTGGTCCACTCTGAATATTCTGAATGCTCTTGAAGCCTCTCAGTTGAATGCTTTATTTCAAGGGCATCATTTGAGTGCTAATTGTTCATCTTCTTTCAAAGAGAAATCTGGGATACCTTTTCCTCCTCCGTCTTGTAATAAGAAATCTAAAAAGAGGAGAAAGAGGAAGTCAAAGAAGAAGAATAATTCTATCCCCTCATCTTCAACCTCTGCCAGTCATGTGGAAGATGAGTCTTCAACCTCTGCTTGTCATGTTGAGGATGGACCTCCAGCCACTGCTAGTCATGCTGGGGGCACAATTCTAGTCACTGCAAGTCACACTAGCACTTCATCCTCAACCTCTGCCAGTCATGTTGGAGATGAGTCTTCAGCCACTGCAAGTCATGCTGGGGGTACAAGTCTAGTCACTGCAAATCATACTAGCAAAGAGTCACCGACCTCTGCAAGTCATGTTCAGGACTCTTCGCAAACCACTGCTAGTCATGTTAGCGGAATGAAGGTTGATAAGAAACCTGGACGTAGAAGTTTTAAGCCTAAGTTCCCTTGTAAGATATGCAAGGGAGACCATCTTACTCATTTATGCCCTGGTATTCCAGAGGTTCAAAGGGTATGGTCCGAGTCTGGAAGTTCTTCTACTCCTAGATCTGATATGGTTTCTTGTCAAACCCATCAACCATTGGTTGATCATGTGGCTAAGCCAGTGCAATCGTTGTCCGATTACACTCCTCTTTTGGGGGGTGAAACACCTAACAAAAGAGTCTGATTAATTTCTAGTACAGAGTCTTCTAGTATAGGGGGCACTCCGGTTTCTTCGAATGTTCCCCCTCCAAGTTCCATAAGTGTTTCCTTTGATTGGGATAGTCTTGTCGAACCTCGTCTTCCTTCCGCTGCACCTTTCCAAATAAAGGTCAGAGTGAATTCCACAAATGTCTATCGATGTATGGTGGATGAAGGATCCTCTGCAAGCATTATATCCTCTTTGAATTGGAAAGCTTTGGGTTCCCCAAAGTTGTTGACAGCTCATAGTAAGTTGTTAGCCTATGATAGAAGACCTGGTGAATCTATGGGTGTCCTTCCTCAATTGCCTATCACTTTAGGTGGGAAGATTGTCTTAATCGATATGATGGTGTTTGATAGCCCTTTAGACTTTAATATGCTACTTGGGCGTGATTATGTCTATGCTATGAATGCTGTGGTGTCTTCACTCTTTCGAGTAATGTACTTTCCTCATAACGGGAATATTGTCACTATTGATCAGCTTGCATCTGATAATCACCATCCTAATTCGACTTTACTGCAGAATGTCCCTTGGTTTGTTCCAAGTATTCAAATAGACTCTACCCCACCACGGGTCAATTATGTGGCATTGAATCCTCAATGTTCTAATGCTCCTAAGAAGGATCCTTTGACCTATTATTCTCCTTCTTGGGACTTGTTCCCAGCAATTGACCGAGAGATTCTTTCTATAGGGACATGGGACCCTTTAATTCCCTCTTTTGATCCTTATAGTTCTCATGATTTCTTAGAACTTTTTTTGCCTTCACAGGAGGAACTCTTTGAAGCCATGAGTTATGACTACCAAAGGAATCCTTGGCCTGAACCCTGCAAGGGGTTTGTTCAACAGAACTATTATGCGTAAGCTGCAAGGCTGTGTGGTTCCCTGTATCATATTGTATATATAAGATACGCATTTTCAGGTTTTGCATTCTATAACACAAGCTTTTATATGATGTTTATATGTGGGATGTATTACCTTTGTGTCTAGTGTTCCTATTTATGTTTACAGAACTTGGAAGACTTCTCCTTTGGAAATTTTTATGGTTGGTCCATTCTGACAGGTATTGGTTCTCGAAACTGGCATATAGGTTAGGTTTTTTTGCCTGCATTGTGCACTTATTAGTTTCCTTTCCCATTTCGGCCTTAGGATCGACCCCACCAAGTTATGGTGCGGAACCTTCTCATTGGTTAGAAATATCATGACTTGTGTGGTAGAGCCTACCTTATCATGGGTGCCCTAGTTAGTACCTTGTTGCCACTTGGCACCCATGCAGATTTTTTGTCCTTAGGCGTAGGAGTCCTCTGTAGTCCCGCCATGACTTATGCGTTGAAGACTCATTCCTCTTAGCTTCTTCGCTTTGTTCTGGCCTTATACCCCAAGAGGCTCCTTTGTGTTGAGTTGTACTGTTGCATTTCATGTTGACCATTTGCACCTTTTTGCCTAGAGCCAGCTTCACTTGGACTCGTGTTTAAGCCAACTTTTGACCATGACGATTACAAAAATCAACCTTGCATACCTTTGACTTCTGCAACTTGACACACATTAACCCGTGGAAAGAACATACCTTTGAGTGTCACTGACCAGTTTTCGCCTCCTTGCATTGAACATAGGAATGTTCCCCTCCCAGGAACTAGATCATCTGTTTCATCGACACTCGTTCTTTCCACTATACCGTAGCATTTTTTTATTATTTTTCAAGCTTAAAATAAAAAGACAAAAAAATTAAATATTCCAAAAAGAGCGAGAATGGGACAGTATTTCCATCTATTATTGGCAGCTAGAGTCATTCGTGTCACCCTTGAAAAAAGCACTCAAAACAAAGTCTCCTCTGCTTGGGTGGGATTTAGTTTGACTTAGGTTCGCCTTAAACATTGTTATTGAGTCAGTTCTCCCCTAATTGGTTATCTCTTCCAATCATATGGAGGGTTCGTTCATGCCTCCTCCATGACGAACTTATACAGATTCATCATATGCTGCCATAGTCACATTGAGTCGTGCTTTTGTTCAAGGGAAGTTAGCCTGAGGCGGCCTCTCTGCGGTGTCTCTTGACTCATTTTTCAGTCGGCCATCCCGGTTTTTAGTATCATGTCTTACATCACATCAGTTATATTGGTCCTATACTGGTGCTGGTTTGAGAAGGTCCCCATTAACTTCTTGCTAGCGGGTCTTGTCCTTATCGACGATGACATCTTGCTCTTAGAACAGGCCTAGAGGTGCACCCTGGCCTTATTTTCATTATTGATAGGTTACCTTGTGCTCAGCATCAATCAGTATCATGGGTCTTTGACTGAGTGGTTTCCCTTGTGTTCGACGTCAGCTTACATTATCACACATTGGGATTCGTGCGGTACCTTGGTTTCCATTTGACCCTATTGGTGGATACCCCGCCTCTGTGTCAGCTTTAATTATTGGTTGGTTCAGAGGGTTTCTACCGTGCGCTAGCTACATCTTGTGTATGCCGGAAACGTACCTTGGTTCGGTTACTACATCTTTCTTCGTCCGATTCCTTCCACATTATTGGCCTACGGGTTACACTCGTGTTAGATTGATGAAGGATGCCTTAATGCCTTCTTTCTAGCGGATCTTTCCCTATCAACTCCGACTCATTGCTCTAGGGCAAAGATCTAGACTCCATTTGGCAGTACCTTGGGGTTTGCAGTCATTAGTGGCAGATCCTTTGCTATTGATAGTGGGAAACCATCGTTGTCTCTTGATCGATAGATTCTTATAGGTGTTCGACTTCAGCTCATTTATTCGCACTTGTTAGTTTGTACTAGGTACCTTGACGCTCATTATCATTATCAGTGAGTAGTCTCGCGTTTGTTAACGGTATACATCAATGACCGGTAATCAAACGATTTCTCACATGGTTGACTTCAGATCATTTATTCCCATGGTGTGGAAATGTACCACAGCAGTCGGTGAAGACCTCAGGTTGTATCAGCATTCATTGGTCCACTTAACAGTTGCTCCTGTTGCTACTAGTTGATACCGTTCCACTTTATATGTTGCAGTCATTCATGGTGACATTATATATGCTGACACCTAAGTTTTCATTGCAGTACCATCCTTTTCCATCATGTTCAGTTGGTAACTCTTGGGATCAGTCTTTGATATCAGTGATCCGTTGTATCTTCCAGCATCATTGATAGTTTATATGTGATATTCAGACATGTACTTGTTCGATCATGATCATATGATCCATTATGTATTTTCCAGTCATTTATACTTGTATACTTAGTGGATCCACTTGTACTTGATATGCGGACATGCTTTGCTTTCTCTGAGCATGGGTATGCCCGCCTCAGATGGTGTTTCTTTCTGATCTTCCTTTGTGGCTTGGCAGGCTGAATTCTGGTGAAGTACTCCTCGGCTTTTGGCAGATTTCTTTTCCATGTACTTGCTTAATATATTTCTTCCATCATGTACCCCTTCTGACCTCATATATTAGGGGGCATCTGTTATAGCTCCAAATCTCACTATTATGGTTTGTGATGCTGCACTCATGGCCTAGGGCAATCCCTCCTTCCAGACCTGGTCCAAAATCTAAAAAATAGTGTTTTATTCCCTATACGCGACATTGCCCTGAGTTAAATGCGTGTATACACGGGTTCATATATACCCAACCCGCGTATATGTATTAAAACACTTAACAAATTATAAAACTCCTTATTTTCTGGCGAAGATCGGGTTTTACCTGCTAATCACCTGTTAGTGCCCATGGCCTCAACTGTCCCAAACCAATTCCTAACTAAAAAACTACTTTGGAATTGGTATAAAAAGACACCAAAGGGAAGGCCTAAGGTGGGAGAGAATATAGAGAAAGGTTATTATACTGAGATTTCCCCCTGATCAGGTCTGAAGAACCTTGTGCGTTCTGCACTTCCCCCATTTTGTACAGGAAACCCTTGTTTCCTTGTGATTTGATGTTCATCCCTTAGTTATGACATCTTCGAGTGAGTATTGGAAGGAGACCTACTAGAGGCTTGAGGCGGGACGGATCCAGAAGGAGGTTGAGCTTTGAGCCTGCAGAAGTGGTTTAGGTGATATTGCTCTTTTTTGTACTATTCTATTTGTCTAATAAAGAAACACTTCTTGTTCTCGATATGCTTCTTTCTTTATGTTAATGATGTTCATGTTTGAATTTCATGTATGAATGGATGTCTAAAGTTTATAACTAACTCCTTTCTTGTATAACATAAAGATGATTTTTATATAAATCTTTGTCCATATACTGCTGCATTCTTTGGAATTGTTGGTTTTGCAGGGAAAAGGAGCGGAAGGGACGTGAAGAAGGGTTTGCACCCTTGAGGAACTACCCAAACGTAGGACCTGAGGTATGTCCTTCTCACCTTAGAAATAGATTTTTCTAGCATAATGGATGTGTGTGTGCATGCTTCTTGATTTAGACAACTTTCAGTCTGCTAGGGTTCCACCCAAGAGCCTTAGGGGATAAAATCTTGCAACAGTTGCGTTGAGTTGCACCAAGCCCTGTCATAAAAAAAACAGCGTAAAACCCACTTCGACATAGAAATATCCTAAAAATACTCAAAAATATCATTTATAATGTATTTTTAGGTCAAAATAATGCTATAAATAGTAAAATAGTAAAAAATAAATTTACTTTTCACTTTTTACCTTGTGAGTTCACTGTTGGAGAGTTTTTGGTGCAAATTTGAACTGCTGATTACGATTGATCCAGGAGACCATTCGAGCCGCCGTATGCAACAGGTAAGAGGCCTCATCCCTAGCTCTGTTTTCATTCCATTTTTTAAGATTTTTGTCCATATTTCAGCTCCCTACAAAGGGATTTGCAAATTTTTAGGGTTGCGCCATTGGCGCGGGTTTCCTGCACGGGACCGCGCTAATGGCGATTTTTCCCTAAAGGGGTCGTGCCATTGGTGCGACTGTTTTAGAAACAGTCGCGCCAACCGCGCGATCTCATTTTTCACCAAATTGGACCGTTAAATTTGCAAATTTGTTTCAATTTATGTTTCAATAATGATCTAACAATTGAAATTTTACTTTGGTTGCAGGGTTTTGCCAAAAATGGTTCTAGAATGGAAGGAACGAGAGCATAATGAAGTTGACGTCTTGGCATTGGAGGATGATGACTGTATGAATGCTTTAAGAGACTGTGGATTGAAAAAATTCTTCCACACTTCATACCTACGTGCACAACCTGAGCTACTACGCTTCATAGTAGATGCTTGCGATGTAGAGGATCAGGTATTTTGCCTGAAGGATCAGACATTGGAGTTGGATGTTTCCGATGTCTATTTTATCACTGGATTGTCACGGCGAGGTGCACGACCTATCTTGACAGGTAGTCGACCTTCCGGGGAGAAGATAGAGGAGGTGAAGGAAAGAGTGTGTCCTGGGGAACGGTTTGGGGCAAACAGCAGGAAGGTAGATATCAACACGGTGCCCGACTTGGTACTGCGAGTCATTTTATTCACCATTACCCGGACTGCTGGGGTACAGGCGCCACATGAGGCCAGCAAAAATCATTTGCTGCTGGCCACTGAGTGTCTCCATCCGACATTGTTTGGTTGGGCCACGGCGGTGACGACCAACATTAAACGACAGCTTACCAAGTGTAAGTGAGATGGAAACAAACAGTTTGGATATGGGTCGATTGTGGTGACTTTCTTTCTAGAGCAATTGCCGATCTTCCGGGTACCCGGGGGAATAGTGGCAGAACCAGTGTTGCGGGAACCGAGGTTGCATTGATGGGCATAACTTATGCCCAGAGGAGGAGGGGGCCAACAGATGTCCTGGAAGCCCGAGTTCTTTATCTGGCTCCGACACCAGATGATCATCATTGAGGACTGGCCCTACACGGGCACGGATTTCACTGGAGATCCCGATCTCCCTCTGCTTGACGGAGAGGACTGGGATGAGGAGCTGGGTAAGAAATCTTTGTTTTTTAATGTTTTTATGTATTTAAGTTTTTTTGTTAATACATGCCCATCTCTTACAGTGTCTATATATGTATACAGATGTTGGAGCAGAGCGACCAGCTGACTTGCCTCACAATGTGCGAAGAGCACAACCTGCAGTGGACCCTCAGATAGAGGGTGAGGATGATCTCGTACAGAACCTCGAGGCACTTACTCGAGGTATTCCAGATTACGGTAGATTGGCGGACGTGCCTAGAGCATATCAGAGGCACACGGTGGGGGTGTCTACTCGTGTCCATCGTCTGTTGAGACATTTGGTGCGAGCGGTGACATGCTATCATGAGCATCACCGTGATTAGACGCCTAGGTTTCCTTTTTGCATATTTTTTGAGGAGCACGCTGTCAGCAGCTGTATGGACATGTATTATTTTTTGTAACGCGCGGGGCGCGAACATTTTGACTCACACATATATATATATATATATATATATA